>SJYC01119314.1:0-19158 GCA_006408675.1 Madoqua kirkii
GAATACCATGGAAGAATGCCACCAGAAGCTAGATTCAAACGAGAGCACATTCTCGATAATTCCCTTTATATAAAGTACCGAGACAGACAAGGCTACCATTTGCAGTCAGAGGCAGCACTAGTGGTTAACCTTTTGAACTAGATCTAGTGATTGGAGGAAACAGAGAGGCTTTTTGGAGTTCTGGGAATCTTCTATTTCTTGATCTAGCTACAGAGAACACAAGAGCTCAGTATCCACTGAGCTATAAATTGATAATTTGTGTACTTTTCTCTGTATATATTATATGTCAAGCACTAATTTTGTTTAAGCTATAGAAATGTCTCCCACATACTAGAATAAACTAATTATGTCTCTGCCATCTTTTCTCATCTTCCCAGCACTCAGGAAAGAAATCAGTCACTATTTCCAAGGATCAAGGTAGTTAACATTGGGTTTCAACTCCTTCCCTTCTTCACTTTTTTTTTTCAGTTTGCCCAACAGTTTTTTCACTCCTCTGAAGCACAGATGAACAAAACCACATTTAAATAGCATGTTTAACAGTTGATGCCATTATCATCAAATAATACTTTATATTATTATACAAAATATGTGTTTTTTTTTTCTTTCAGTTCTGTGCTTATTGTTAACTGGAAGCCCATGCCAAAACTGAACAAGAAAGTGGTAGTGAATCAGGGTCTAGATAGGTTTTTCAGGAGTTGTTTCGGAGGGGGAAAAAAATCAGAGTAGGAAAGAACATCTTGAAAGTCTGTCATAGAAAGATACAATATATTAGAATGGTATAGTCACTTTTTAACTTCAGACAGTAATTTCTTTCTTATATGCATTAATGTGCAAAAAAAAGTCTAATAAGATTTTACACTTCAAAGTCATTAACTAACTGATTAACTAATGAATCTACATAACAGCTGTATGAGGTTTCTGTTAAATATCTACCACTTCACAGATCTTGTGTCATTTACAAACTCTTACAGCTCTTTTCATCTCTGCTCTTTTCAAAGTCTTTGAAAAGAACTAATTATTATCATGTCTCCAGTGAAGGGCATGCATCAGATTTCTCTCTTGAGAAGAGAAAACTCAATGCTTTATGAAGAAGTGACTTTTCAAAACCAGTCAAATAACTCAATGGCTTTCCTGGTGATATGAGTCCAAATTTCAAATATCCTTTGCCACTTGTTATATTTTGTTGGCTTTGAGGAAAAACAAAAATTCACTTGTATGCCTGCATGTAGTAGGTGCTCAGTAAATATCCATTGAAATTATTTTACTGTGACTTTTTGGATAGGTTGCTTTGAGTAATTCATCGGCTCAATTAGAGTTTTTGAAACTACAAATATTAATATTGTGTCCCTTTCTTCCAAACACCTAAATTATTTCCCAGTGGAAATGAATTCTCTATTAAGTTATACAGACCATTTAATTGCTACAACAGCGTGTTTCCTTCAGTACTGAGTGTGGGGGGATGTGATATGTCCATGTTTGGGAGACAAAAATGAAAAGAAAGACACACAGACAGACTTTAGAGATATTTAAGGAGATTTTTTGAAAAGCAATGGTCAGTTCTTCAAGTAACATTTATGAAAAGGAAGTGATGCTGAATTATTAGAAAAAGACAATACTAATATCAAAAAATTTCATTCTGATGCTAAGCAAAATTGTTATAGAACAAAGCTTGATATGGCAATTTCATTAGTGGATGTTAACAGAGGATTTTCAAATTTCTAAGGAATACTGGGTTTGATTTAATTTGTTAATTAGGCTCAAGGAATATTTAATCATTTTCTGTAGATTGTGGACTTCTTAATTTAAGTGGCTAATACAGGAACTTTGACTTTGCCATTCATATCAACTCACTGTGTTGTGAGAGTAACTAGTGAAAGAGAGGAGAATGAATTTATTGAGCACTTGCTTGCCCACAAACATGTCATCTCAATTTATCCTCAGTTATCCTGAGAGGCGAAGCTCTGTTCCCAGTTTACAGATGCGAAAACTGATTGGATGCCATGCTGCTAGTCTAAGTGATTCAAAGGCTGTAATATCTCTCCCATGCCAGGAAATAAACATGCCTTCCATGAACTGATTTAATTTGAATACCTACAGGCCACATCTATCTTAAACTGGTTTTGCAGGTATTCATCTGGGCACACTGATGTACTGATGTAATCGAAACTTAGATATAAGAGCCTTTCCTGTCTTTCGTTGCTGTTGCTGGCCCCTTTCAGTCATGCCCAGCTCACGCGGCTGGAATTCCGGCTGGCACAGGCAGTGCGGTCAAGGCTGCAGCTGTTCGCATCCGCTCCTCCCATGCTCATCGTGAGTTCTGCAAATGAGCCCTGCAGACGGGTATTGCGTTCTGCAGTTTATTTGACAAATAGCTTTTGTGGCCTTTGATTTTTCATATCACTCATAAATTCTGTCAACAGATGAGCTGTTAGGCAGATTCAAATTCCATACATTTGAAAGGATAGAGCTGAAGATTTCTGCGTTGAAAGTGGACTCTACCCTAAAGATTTACTTGCAAATTTTACTGAAAACTGCTTTGAGAGGAACCTAGGATAGTCTCTTGGTGCTGCCTGACTGCACATTCTTTCCATCCTTGCACCATAAATCTTGATAATACGTCTTTTAAAATGTGCCTGAGAAATGTATTTCGTGTTTATAGCGCTGGATTTTTAGTGAGTCAAATTGTGCTCCGGCAGTATGTTTGCCTCTTCACGTTCTGTGTGACACTGGAGGAAAATGGAGACTTCGGTCATTCGCTGCAGGCTCTAAGAAAGCCTGTTGTAACTGTGCATTTTAATTAACCAAATCAGCTGAGGAAATGTTGTCTCTCAACTGTGGTGTAGCTGTCTGCCTTGTAAAGTACCTCCCTGGATAAACAGAGGACTTCTATTTCTTAAACTGCCTTTCCCCCATGGTCTTTAGGAGTGTTGGGTTTTTTCTTTTTTCTTAAATTACAGGTGGAGAAGGTTTAATTAACTCTAAAATGATTCTCCAGGAAACTCAGTTGCATTTTTTTACAACATTTTGAGCTACGGTATAGTTACTGCAGGATGCGTGCTGTGACTGGAGCACAGAGAAACATTTATTAACCTAAATTTTGTTTTGTCATGTTACCAGAGATGGCATCTGCACTTGGGTACAGTTGAAATACAAATTTAAGATCAGATCCTTAAAACAACAACAACAACAACTAATCAGTGGGCTACTGTGAGGTGAACGAACAAAATGGGAATAATTTAACCACTGAGTATTTCTGCACAACACACTGCTGGATGTTAAACTGAGTTAAGTATGAAGAGACAGTTGTGGTTGAAAGAGTTATGTGCAAATTTGACCTCTGGAAATATAATTTGTGAGCCTGGTATTGAAAACTGCTGAATATATCCTGCTGCAAACTTCTTGCCTATGTGATTGGTTATGGGTTAGTTAAGCACTGGGTTCCTTCATTCAGTTATTAACCGTGCAGAATATTTTGAACCTATAGTAGGTTAGTGATTTCAGAACAGTGGTTTTTCATGTCTTCAAACTATGTGCCATGGAGTCCAGGGCCCTGTATCTGATCTAGACCAAGCAGATTCCAATACTGAAGATTAAAAGTAGAACAAGAACTCAACCACTTCTTATATTTCTTTCTTTTAAACAATATTAGAAACAATTTTTTTTTCTTTTTATAATTAAACACACAGTATCTCTTAAGCAGGAGAGATAAAGGTTAGAGGTAAAAAAATGATGCAAATGTTTGTAGTAAAAACCTGGAATTGATAACTAATAGAGAGACTATGGAATGTAGTCTTTGGGATTGACAAATATACACCGCTGATACTATGTATAAAATACACAACTAATGAGAAATCACTATATAGTTCCAAGAACCTTATTCAGTGCTCTGTGGTGACCTAAACGGGAAGAAAATAAAAAACATGGGGGATATGTGTGTGCATGGAGCTGATTCACTTTGATGTACAGTAGCAACTAACACATCATCGTCAAGCAACTATACCCCAATAAATATTCATTTTAAAAAATCACTGAAAATACAATTAAATTAGCTTAGAGTTTCAAATAGAAGGTAAGAAAATGCACTGTGAAGTTCTCAAAAGCCCTCATATTTACAAGTTTTATGACTAAATAAAGGTTTCATTTCAATTCTCTTAGTACATATGTTCCAAAAATGAATCTGTTTCATTGATGGCAAAGATTACCATGGTCCAGAGACTGAATGATACCTTACATGAAAAGAGATACCTGGATGTTCTGTTATAATAAATCTTCCCTGCCTTTACAAATCACAATTAAAATGTGACTTAAAAGTATATTAGAGAGGGATATAATTTCTATTTCTGAAATTAAACTACAATTTACAAAATTAGATTTTCATTTATAGAACTAAACAAAGCTGTTGAATACACATAGATTTTTGGCTCCCTTTTGAATTAAATTATTAGACTGTGTTATCTTAATTATTGTTTTCTAAAAGAAGAAAAGCCATTAGCATTAGCATTAGTTAATTTTCCTATTAACCCCGTCAGAAGGTACATAGTCAAATGGTATAAACTGACTTATCGATAAAAGTTGGATAGAGGGAAACACTGAAAGATATTTTAACTGGTGATGAGAGAGAGCAAAGAAATTCAGTGGAAAGGTGTAAGATGATGAACAGAAAGGAGGAAAGGAAACACCATCAACTGGCAGATGCTTCAGTCCTCTATAATCAGTTGTGCCTTCTGCATAATCAATGTTCAGGAGGTTAAAAACAAAACCTGAGCATTTCTCACTGTCAACTTCTAAGTATTTGATGTTCAGTCTTCAGTAGAATAGTTACTTTGAAAATGTGTACAGTGAGTAAGCCAAAGACATCTGACTTGGTCTCTGTGACAGTGTAGGGTAGTCACTTTATTTGGGAAGAGGACAGAGCTTGGGACATGTCTAAAGGAGAAGCCTTGTAGCACTAGGCATGGAATCAGGAGACATCCACGCTAAAGAGAAAAGGACTTTTCCCTAGAAGCAGTGGATTTGGGCAGTCACAAGTATATGGCTTGTACAACAAACGTTGACTATCCAACCTTCACTAAAATCAAGATATATTCATTCTTTGAATTAAATACTCTTTATTTGGCTCACAATACTTTTTAGCTCTTAGTCACTTTAACATACCAACCAAAATGGTCATACTTTTGGCAACTATCAAAGAAAAAATTGTTGTCAGATTATTTACAACATAGAAGCAATTTAAATCTAAATATGAATCTTGAAAACCGTATTTTTGTAAGAATAATTTTTGTAATCAACTGATCAATGAGAAGAGGTTAACAGGAGGACCTGAAAGGGAGAGGAAAGTCATTTATCCTAATAGAAATAGCTTGAGTAAAGGCATAAGATAGGAAAGCACAAAGGTCCATGTAGTCAAAGCTGTGGTTTTTCCAGTAGTCATGTGTGGATGTCAGAGCTGGACCATACAGAAGGCTGAGCACTGAGGAATTGATGCTTTTGAACTGTGGTGCTGGAGAAGACTCTTGAGAGTCCCTTGGATTTGCCAGGAGATTAAACCAGTCAATCCTAAAGGAAATCAACCCTGAATATTCGCTGAAAGGACTGATGCTGAAGCTCCAATACTTTAGCTGCCACCTGATATGAAGAACTGACTCATTGGAAAAGACCCTGATTCCAGGAAAGGTTGAAGGCAAAAGGAGAAGAGGGCAGCAGAAGATAAGATGGCTAGATAGTATCATTGACTCAATGGACATGAACTGGAGCAAACTGGAAGATAGTGGGGGACAGGGGAGCCTGGTGTGCTGCAGTCCATGGGATTGCAAAGTTGCCCACGACTTAGCAAGTGAACAGCAACAAGGAAAGCATGTGCTACTTCAAGAACTGGCCAGTGTTAGAGCAAGGGGAATGGTGTGGGAATTGAGGTAGAGATGTCATTGGACTTTGATGGGAGATTAGGACTTAGGTTTTATATATCATCCTACTCTTCAGTCTTAACTATGTGCCCCTGAGGTTTTGGCAGTTAAGATTCTATTTCTTGAAAGTCAGCCAGATATGTTTTTTATTCCATACAAAAATAGATAGGGCTTCCATTGTGGCTCAGCGGGTAAGGAATCTGCCTGCAGTGTGGGATACCTGGGTTTAATCCCTGGGTTAGGGAGATCCTCTGGAAAAGGGAAAGGTTACTCTGGCCTGGACAATTCCATGGCCTGTATAGTCCATGGGGTTGCAAAGAGTTGGACAAGATATAATGAAATACAGTTATTAAAGCATACTGTTGTACAGAAACTTTAAGCAATTTGAGCTAATGAAGTGAAGGAATAGGTTACAGTTACGTGCCAAGTTTTATACTAAGTGATTTTTATAAGTCATCTCATTTAATCATTATAGGATCTTTGTGAGTATTAAATTAAATAATTAAATTAAATAATATATGCAGTGTGCCAAAACAAAGTACATAAAAATATTCAAGAAATGTCAATTCTTTGCCTTATCATGACAAATTTATTATTATTATTTTATACATTTTCATTTTTGAGATGAAGAGGCTAATAGTCAATATTTTGCAGTTATTAAGTCCAAGAACCAGTCAAACTGGTTCCTCCTGGATTCATAGCCCAAGTTCTGTCTTGTATGTAGTATTGCCACTCTGAGGAAAAAACTAAGGAGAAATCCTGTGTATAATGGTAATTCACTGAGAAGATTTCTCAGACTATAGTTTACTGAATGAAACATGGATTATTTGCCTTGCCTTGGTTCTTGTGGGAAGGCCCCACTTCATGTTTGAGAAAAATATAGTGGTACCTAGAAAGAATGATTTCAGAGGGGCTGGCAAATCATCTTTACCCTCAGAAGCATAACCCCAGCTCTTAGTATATGACTTTGTTACCTTTAGCAAAAGGTTTTTTTTTTTTTTTTTTTTTTATTCTCAATTAAAATGTGAGTGTCCTTGGAAGTTTCAGCTTTAGCATCATTCCTTCCAAAGAAATCAGAGGGTTGATCTCCTTCAGAATGGACTGGTTGGATCTCCTTGCAGTCCAAGGGACTCTCAAGAGTCTTCTCCAACACCACAGTTCAAAAGCATCAATTCTTCAGCACTCAGCCTTCTTCACAGTCCAACTCTCACATCCATACATGACCACAGGAAAAACCATAGCATTTTTCCTGACTAGATGGACCTTAGTCGGCAAAGTAACGTCTCTGCTTTTGAATATGCTATCTAGGTTGGTCATAACTTTTCTTCCAAGGATAAGCGTCTTTTAATTTCATGGCTGCAGTCACCATCTGCAGTGATTTTGGAAGGGATAATGATAGTAGTTGAGATTTGGGGCTATATTTTGAGTAAGGAGGACAAAACCAAGAGAGCCCTAGGTAGTCCTGGATGGAGGAATTTCAGTGGCAAAATCCTAAGTGGAGGGAAGATCTGGGAATGGCAGGCAGGGAAGATCGAAGGCAGACACCTAGACTTGACTAGATTGCACTCTAGGGACAAAGGCAGTCAGTTTGATCACTCCAATCACAAAAGTGATGAATTGCCCTGTGACTTTCTGACAGGTTCGAAATTTGAGCAAGGTGTCTAGCAAAGCCAGCAGTGTTAGACAGCAAGAGAACTGGGAAAAGATCTTCAGGCACGGAACAAAACAACTAAAGAACAAACAAAAGAAACTTCTGTGTTAGAAGTCAAAACATTTAAGAACTGTAAAGCCTAAATTTAAGAATACGGTGGTAAATGTGGAGAGGGAAACAGATGTCAGGAAAGTGAAATAAAGAATGTCCACTATTTACTATCACTGTTTAAGAAATACAGAACGTGACCTTTGGATTCTATGTTTTGTCTGTCTTGGCCTTTCTTTTTAATTTATAACTAGCATAATGCTTTTGCATTTCAGTGTAAACTAATAGAGACCCCATACATCTCTGTGCGTTAGACCATAAAAACAAGCAAGGCGGAGTCCATAGAAACATACATAGATTTTTACATTTTACTACTCAGTTCTCCCCATAAAAGTCCATAGAACTAAGTGCATGCTGCCTTTTAATGACATAAAATAGGTCAGAGCGGGTGCCACAGACTGGGAAGATGACTGTACTGGCAGATTAGAATGTAACTAGCAAATGGATATCCTAATGATAACTTACTGGAATTCATTTCCTAATATGGCTGGAGAACGATACTTTGGTTTGAGAAGCCTTGTATGGGTAGGGTATGGATGATTTTAGGGCAGTCCTATAAAGAAGGGACAAGATTTAGGATTAATGGATGAAACTTGTCAAAGAAAAGAGTCAATATAAAGCCTCTGTTCATATATTAAAAGACATATATATAAACATTCCAGGCACATAATAAGTCAAGTATGTAAAAATATACATACACATAAACAAATATATGGTAAAATGTTAATAATCATAGGAAGGATAGGGATTCTTTTTTTTTTTTTTTTTTTCCACTAAGCATCTAAAAGAGTCCTAGCTCGGTGGAAAACACAAAATATATATGTAATAGGGCCTCTACCGTATTAAATAGATCTTTAATTATTCAATTTAATTTAGTTTAATTATGTTACCTAAACTTTCTTAGGATCAATGACAATACTCCTGTCTCTTATACACATCTAGATGTGTATAAGAGACAGGTCCATGGGATTGCAAAGTTGCCCACGACTTAGCAAGTGAACAGCAACAAGGAAAGCATGTGCTACTTCAAGAACTGGCCAGTGTTAGAGCAAGGGGAATGGTGTGGGAATTGAGGTAGAGATGTCATTGGACTTTGATGGGAGATTAGGACTTAGGTTTTATATATCATCCTACTCTTCAGTCTTAACTATGTATCGCTCTCACTGCGTCGTTGTCCTCGCCGCTGTCATTGCGTCTTTGACATCGTCGCTGCTGTTGCGTCGCTGAAGCTGTCTCTTATACACATCTAAAGAGTCCTAGCTCGGTGGAAAACACAAAATATATATGTAATAGGGCCTCTACCGTATTAAATAGATCTTTAATTATTCAATTTAATTTAGTTTAATTATGTTACCTAAACTTTCTTAGGATCAATGACAATACTCCAACCAAATATTTATAGCCTTTAACTTTGAAATTTCATATAAATTGTGCAGAATCCCTTTCATAAACTGTTGAAAGACAAGCCAACATTGATCCTTAAGTGCCTAGTTAGCTTTCAGATTTCTTCGAGTTCATAGGAGCTTCCCTAGTGGCTCAGGTAGAGTCTGCCTGCAATGCAGGGGACTCAGGCTTACTGTTATAAGTTATCCCAGGTTTATTAGCGACTATAAAGTCACTCTACTACTTCAAGATCAATGTGGTACATTCTATAAGTCTCCTTTAAACCTTCTTGTGAGATGCTGGTTGATGGCATCAAAAAGGGGGTAAGCATATTCGTTCTTGCAGAGAGTATAATAGATCAATATTAAAGATAAGAAGCCCTTTTTAACTACACATATGGACCACCAAGTTGAAGCCATGATCACCACTCACTATACTATATAGCCTCACTATCTGAAGACATAATCTTTTTACCTCTGCTTCATCAATAAGTTTGAACCCCAAGAATGATGAATAAGGATTTATACTTAATTGAAATCCTTTTTTGCTCTTTACTGGCAAATGTATTTTATACCCTGAATAGATGTAATTAGTGCAATGAAGCTTTAACAGAAATTGCCTTTGCTAACTGTAGTCTTTGCCTTATCATTGTATTTGTGAGGCCCCCCAAATTTGCATTTCATCCCTGCAAAAGACAAAATTCTGATTGTTGGTAGGTGGTTTTGACTGATGACATGTAGTTGAGTATTCTCATCGATAAAGTCTTATATTTTGTTTCTAGGAGTTAGTTAATTAAAAAGGAAAACAACATAGCTCAGCTGGTAAAGAATCCGCCTGCAATGCAAGAGCCCCTGGTTTGATTCCTGGGTCAGGAAAATCCTCTGGAGAAGGGATAGGCTACCCACTCCAGTATTCTTGGGCTTCTCTTGTGGCTCAGCTGGTAAAGAATCCAGCCGCAATGAGGAAGACCTGAATTCCATCCCTGGGTTGGGAACATCCCCTGGAGAAAGGAAAGGCTACCCACTTCAGTATTCTGGCCTAGAGAATTCCATGAACTGTATAGTCCATGGGATCCCAAAGAGTTGGACATGACTGAGCGACCTTCACTTTCACTTTCAAGCTGTAATACTTTGCCAGATTGGTAATTAAACTATATTTCTTCTTTCTTCTACTGAATATCAGAAGTTACTGTAGAAGTGGTTTGTCAGCTGTAGAGGAAAGGGAAAAGGGTCAGCCAGACTTAACATTTTACTTTAGGGTCTAGTTTTTAAATTGAAGATACGATGCTCCTTTGAGTAAGTTGACTAATTGCGTTGATTTATATACATGAAGACTTTTTTGTGTTATATAGGAAGTAGGGAATAATATAAAAGTGGGAGAAAGGAATAGATTTTTTTTTTTCCTGAAGCAGGGGAAATGAGAGTCCCTGAAAGTAAAGTATAAAGAATTGTCAAGGAAGTTATCAATTTTCATTACAACATTTTCTGGATAGGTTAAGCCAGAAGCTCCTTTTTCTTTCTTTCTTTTTTTTTTTTTTTCAGTAAAATGGATTGTTTCTGCTTGGTCTTAGCTCTTGTTCTGTGTTCCTTAAATTCTCCTTACATGTTCAAGATACCCAACTCAAGCACATATGCCAATAGTTCTATGAAGGTAGAGTTGCATAAAATTTAAAAATGTGTGTGTGTGTTTTTTTTTCCATTGAAAAACCACCATCTTCTCTCTGTTCTTGAAAGATTTCACAGAAAAAGATTTCATAGACACTCAGCTGTCAGGGAGGAGGAACAGTTTTCTACTTAAATTATAAGAATTTGGGGAATACATCTGCTGCATCGTACTTGGTAAGAAAAGCTACATTCAGTAGAGAGATTTTTGATGACATGGGTCATTTGTTTTTTGATGAAAAGCCCCAAAAGAGTACTCTTAAGTTTTTAATTTTTCATAAATGAATAAGTTATTACTCATACTTTTTTAAATCTGGTGATTTTCAGTAGCAATAACGAATAGATTAAAGCCAATAGTAATTTCTATACTGGAAGGAAATTTTGGATACTCTTTCATTGGGGGGAAAATAAAACAGTATATGTAGTGTAATTAATACCTAGAATATGTGCTAGCCCCATGTAACATGTTAGAAGAAATTACTTTTTGCTCAATAATGATGTCATCTTGCCACTTTATAAGATATATTTGTTAAGTATGAAGTCATTAAGGGCTCAAAATAGTGTTACTGAAGAGGGGAATAGGGCAAGTAACATAAGTTGACTGAAAGCTTTTGTTGTCATGACATTTTGGGGGACAAAATTAGAATTTTGATTTAGTTGGATAACCTTTTGATTCACTGTTCTCTGGTTGGTATCTATTTATGTTTATTGTATATTATAGTCATTATTAATAACTCATAGACTTAGATAACATTGGGTGGAAGAAACTTCTTTATGGAAAATAAAGATCAAAGACAAATTAAGTTCTAGACTCATGGCCAAGTCTCGGAATTCATGTTAATGTAAATGGACTTCAGTTTCTGTTACACAGAGATTAGTAATGTCTTTCTAGCCCCAGGCCAAACACAGAACACCTGCAAAAATAGCTGATCATCTTAATAAATGCTCTTTGAAAATAGTAAGTAGATGACATTTTAGAGTTTACAAAGTATTGCTCTCATTTTGTCCTCCAATAACCATGTGAAGTCAATAATGTTTGCCCGTTTTCAGATGGGAAACATCAAGTTCAGAAAAGCTAAGGGATTTCTCCAGGGTTACCTGATTTGCAAATGTCAGAGAAATTTGAATTTAAGGCCCTGTGCTCTGTTATATATGGCTGTGATATTTTCCTTAAATCAAAAGAATCATAAACTCTTTTTATGCAATTATCTCCATAGTATTTCTACTGTGTTCTCCTGACTATAAAATCACTGATGATTTTGGGGAGTAGGCAAAAGTGGGTCTAATTCTTTAGGCAATTATGGTTAGCTTCTAGAAACTCTGACTTTCACCATGTTATTTTATTAGTTCTCAAGAGTCATTTAATATAACCTATTTAGCTTCCATTAGTTCTGTTTTTTTTAATGATATTTATAATTAAAATTCACTGATACTATTTTTCACGTTAATAGTTTCTTCCAGCTGCCTCTAATTTTTAACATAGGTAGCTAACAGAATACAAGCATAGAAAAACTCGGTGGGTTTGCTACAGATCCAGATTCTAATGAGAATCCAGGGGAAAGGGAATAAAGGAAGCAGCGCTGTTTCTGAATTTTTCATTTCTCATGGCTCACTTCTCATTTGTCATGTCTGGAACTCATTTTGTCTTAGTCTTCATAGCCTGATGCTTATTTCTGATGCTGGTCTAATCCACACTTTAAATAAACTCTTTAAGTTCTCTTCTTGGTAAATGTCAAGGGAAGAGAAGATACTTCATGCACCTTCAGCATCCTAAAATCCTTGCCAGTTCTACAAATCTGACTCTGCATTATCCTTCCCCAGAAGGAGAGCATAATTTCATTATCTATGAATCATCACCTCTTAGACTGTAACATCATTGTCAGAGAGCCTAATAGAACCAGTGTTCAGCTGACTGAAAAGGGAGAGGGAGGAGAGAGCACTGGGGCAAGCAGCAGGTCACCGCCATGATCAACAAACTGAAGCATTCTAGAGCCGGCAGGGGAGGCCTGCCTTATTCCCCTGCTCAGATACTCCCGCCTGGTAAATAACTGATCCTGGTGCTTTCAATATAATATTGAAATTTGTTTTCCCCAACCTAAATTACATTATATTTTAGTATTCTGCCTGTGTAAAAACTCTCACCTAATGATATTCGTCCAATGCCAATGATTTTAAATACTTTAAAGTATTTCTTATCTATTTTTTGTTATGTTATTACTTGCTCTTCATCTTAGGACACTGATTTCTAGCCCTCAGTTCCAGTTCGGTGGCCTCTGGGCATTACTAAGTAAGTCAATATACAAAATCTAACTTTAAAATGTTACACTGTAACTATGTTTCCAAGGAGGAGGAATTAAATAAAAGTATAATCTGATTCATGGATCAAAAACTATATGTTGAAAACCACACTTACATAGGAATTTAGGATGAAAACTAATAGAATGTTTGAATAGCTGTGGTTAGTCTAAGCAGCCACTGGAGGTCACTGCTGCTCCACAGAAACACAGTTTACTGGTTTCCTGTCTGGTTAGGTAGTTGGTTCACCAAATTAAGTCTAAAAAAAAAGGTTTAAATTATTTCAATAGATGTAATGTCAACATCTTTAGAAAACATAAACTAATTTAAAAGGCATATATCTTGGATAAGTATTGCTTAGAAGACTGTGACACTGGGAATATATTAACTCCATGCTGCGGTAGCACTATGTGTACTGAGACTCATAAAAATTAGGAAAATACCCCATACTTTTCAAAGACTAAACTGTATTTCCTCTCTCTCTGGTAAGGCATTCAAAGCCTGAATCCATTCTGCACTGACATGTCTCTGTTACGTAGTTCAACAGGTCAGGCTGTTTATTTAACTGTTGTCTAGTTGAACACAATATAAATTTGGGACAGAAAATGAAATATCAACTCATATGCACTGAGTTTAAAATACTTATGAAAATAGATTGGTTTGCAGTCCAAAATTTGCCGTGGGGTGGGTGTGAGGACAACTTTTGAGCAGAACATTTACCAGTCAGCTTTGTTAAATTTATAGTGGTGAACTAGTAATTGTCTAACCTATAAGAATTATATACTGAGAACTAGAGATGCTTCATTCCCAAAGAGAGGAAAAAGAAATTTTTTAATATAATTTCATGTCCTGAATCACAATTACTTTTACAATCTAAGGAATTTTATTTTGGTTCTTATCTAGTATTAAATTTATATGTAGCTAAAGTTAGGCATTAAAAAATGACCAGCCTTCAAATTTTGGTTATTCATGTAACCTTAACACACCAAGTGGTTTTGAATTTTAGAAACACTTTTAAAACAACAAGCATATTTTATATATACTAGCAGTACCACAGCACTGAGAATTTTCAAAAATTTCAAAATATAAAATAAATATACCTTGCTTAAATTTATTTGGTACCCATGACAAATGAGGCAGAAGTTCAAGTCAAAGAATAGAAAGGGACTTTTTCACTTTAACACTGCATTTAATTAATACAATCATCTTTAGTACAGGTAAAAATGAGGCTGACCAAAGAAAAATTTTTTTTAGATGAAATATGTATTTACTGACATTTTATGAAAAATGTAAAAGTACAACTTCAGTGAAAAACATCACAGTAGGTTCAGTCATCCGGTTGTTCATAGTACTGTGAGGAATTATCTGAATTATTAATCAGTTGGGAATCTGGGACTATTTGCAATTAATAAATGTATATCCAATAGTTATCCATGGACAAATATATTATAGCTATGATGCTTCTCTGAACTGGTATCTATTTAAGATTTAATCAAAGTACATTGAAAAATCTACTTTAGATGTTGCTTTTTCTTTATTGCTTATAAAAGTATGATTTTTATAATCTGGCTTCTTTGCAATTATATCTCATGGTGACTTGCCTAGATTTTTCCTCTCAGCATAAGAAAAGCCTCCAAACTATATAAAAATGCTGGTAAAAATAGCCATTTACTCCTTTTTTTTTTTTTTTGCTGCAGCGATTCTGTTTTGAGAGAACAGGGGCATGGTTAAAGATATAAGGCTTGACAAGTCAAATTAAATGAAACAGGCTCAGTGTTGCAATTTGTGATTTTTGCTCCTATAATGGAATTGTTCATTTTAGAGAATGAAAAGCAGACTGAAGACATTTTTCTAAAATCTAAATGAACTGTAGTCAAAGTTACTTAAATACAGAAGCTATGATATTTGTGCTGCAGTCAATAAACTTTCACCATCGACATAAAAACATGCATGCAGCTTGCATATTGCCAGCAGAGTCTGTACAGAATCATACTGATGAATGAAATTCACAATACAGATGAACATGGGGACCCCGTAACATCAGCACTGTAACATCAACAATAGAGAAGCCAAAGACAGCTGCCATGGGGTTGGTCTTTTTTCTTGTAAGGTTTTTTTATCTTACTAAGGTGTTGTCAGAACTATCCTTTTCAATGGGTGGTAGAAATTGAGTCTTAAAATGTGTTCTCTACGCCTCTGAATGAAATGTCAGTCAGCAGGGGACTGGCATGTGTGTGGGGCCAGAGTGAAAGAAACACAACAGGACAGCCTGACAAATCCCAAACAGAAGAACATTTCCTCTCAGCATAAGAAAAGCCTCCAAACTATATAAAAATGCTGGTAAAAATAGCCATTTACTCCTTTTTTTTTTTTTTTGCTGCAGCGATTCTGTTTTGAGAGAACAGGGGCATGGTTAAAGATATAAGGCTTGACAAGTCAAATTAAATGAAACAGGCTCAGTGTTGCAATTTGTGTTTTTGCTCCTATAATGGAATTGTTCATTTTAGAGAATGAAAAGCAGACTGAAGACATTTTTCTAAAATCTAAATGAACTGTAGTCAAAGTTACTTAAATACAGAAGCTATGATATTTGTGCTGCAGTCAATAAACTTTCACCATCGACATAAAAACATGCATGCAGCTTGCATATTGCCAGCAGAGTCTGTACAGAATCATACTGATGAATGAAATTCACAATACAGATGAACATGGGGACCCCGTAACATCAGCACTGTAACATCAACAATAGAGAAGCCAAAGACAGCTGCCATGGGGTTGGTCTTTTTTCTTGTAAGGTTTTTTTATCTTACTAAGGTGTTGTCAGAACTATCCTTTTCAATGGGTGGTAGAAATTGAGTCTTAAAATGTGTTCTCTACGCCTCTGAATGAAATGTCAGTCAGCAGGGGACTGGCATGTGTGTGGGGCCAGAGTGAAAGAAACACAACAGGACAGCCTGACAAATCCCAAACAGAAGAACAGACAGAGCTCATGATTCCACTCCCCACATTAGGGTCCTAAAAGAGCTGCAAAGAGGAATTCTGGTAAGCTTCTAACCACATGCGTTTAGCAAGCTGCATTCCCCTTTGCAAGCCTCATCTCTGAAAACTTAAGGTGAGGATGTGTGGAAAAATCTGCCTCCTCAAATTTGTCTCTTGCCTATTTTATTTATTTATTCATTCACTCATTTTGGATATGTGGAGGCTAAAAGAAACTGACAGTGAAACCTCTACTGTGATTTTTACAGAGATGGATTTCAGAGACAAGGCTTCAAGTCTAAACTTTGTGTTTCTACTGTCTCCTCACATTTTGCAGTCATCTACTTGCAACAGTTTAACCCTTCCACAGTTTTCCTCAGGCTTGCTTTGTTGTACTTCAGACACCTCTGAAAACCGCTTCTGGTGCTGCTTTAACGGAGCACCGTCTTTCAATATTTTCCTGCAATTTTCTTTTTAAGCTAGGCGTTAAGACTGCCCTTAAATGTTCCTATAATCAAGTATCTCCTAGAATCAGTTTCAGCTCCAAGTACCTGGGATCATTCAGGTTTTCCTTGATTTACCAATGAACTGCAAACCTTCTAAAACTGTAAATTTGGTCCTACTAGAAGGAGAATAACAGCAGATGTGAGGGATCACTTATGAAAGAAGTTTTATCTTAAAACAAGTGTGACATTAAGGGAATCAATAAAAGGTTGTATACAATAGGCATTATATTAAACCAGAATTCAAGCTTCACATTGATTGTGGTATTTAAATTTCAATGGGTTAACTATGTATGAAAGGAAAATGACCCGTATTATGAATGTACTAAAACAGACAGGGAAGGAAGGACTTTGCCAGCAGAGGGAGAGGGAGAGGGATGAGGAGAGGGGCACCGCGTTCCCTTTATAGTCACCAGAGTTCAATAAAGCACCACTTATTTCCCAGCTTTTAAGAGCGCTTTTATCACAATGGTTCATACCTCGCACTCCCTGGAGCCTGATTTGTTATAGGTGCAGGGTCCCGTCCCATTCAGCAGCATCTCGCTGGTCTCCGTGTTGGTGGGTTTATAATCTACGTAAAATTCCTGGGTGCTGGGAGTCATTTGCTTTAGGGACTGTCTTTTCTTTTTCCTGTGCCTTCTCATGAGGGAGCGCTGCTGCAGCTGCTTCATGCTGGCAGGATACCGCTTCCACGACACGTAGATAACAAGCAGGATGACAAGCACAGACAGGAAAAGGGCCACGCTCCCTGCGATGATTTTATGAAAAGAGATGTGCTCGGTGTCAGCATCAGTCTCTGGGCCAGGCTCCGTGGCTCCCACCGTGGGGGGCACAGGGGGTTTGCTTTCATGCTTCGGCCTGGGGAGCTTGGGCTTAAACGTTGGCTTTGGGAGCGCCCTGGCCAGATCAAACCTCTCTGTGGTACTTTTACCACAGATGCTGTAGTTCTTCACAGCATCAATCACATTTACTCCTTGCAGCTCTTTGGGACTGGCACAGATAATTGTATTCTCCCTCAGTCCTTTAAAACTTTTCAGCCGTTTACCAGGGAACAAATATTTCTGCTGCATTCCCATATATTCCCGGCAAGACTGATGTCATTGAGGGATATCCAAGAATCCAAAATCTCTTGACCAATAAATGTGAGTTTGTTGGAATCCAGGTTGAGGCGCTGCAGATTTGGGACACATTGGAAAACACTAGGTCCACTAAAAGCTTCGATCTCATTGCCTGATAAATCAAGCCTTTGTAATGAGCTCCAGGTCCAGGACATAGTCTGTCCTATGACACTGATTTTATTCCACTGCAAGTAAAGGTTCTGAAGGCTCACCAACCTGGGAAAAAGGGCCAGATTGAGCTTAGAAAATTGATTGTGCTCCAGGTGAAGTTCTTTGAGTCTGATCATACCAGCAAAGACATTCCTGGCTAAACTTCGGATCCGGTTATATCCCAGGTCCAAAAGTTCCAGGTTGCGGCAGTCTTGGAATATTCGCACTGGGATGGTTCTCAGGGAGTTAGACCGTAAATGTAAACTCAGCAGCTTTCGCAAACCCCGAAACTGTTCAGATCCCAGAGAATGCAGCTGATTGTAGGACAGATCCAAGTTCCGTAAATTTGTCACAGGTCTGAAGGTATTGTTGAGAAAATAGGAGATTCTGTTGGAACTCAGAATCAGCTCTTTGAGTCTGCGTATTCCATTAAAAGCATTCTCATCAATATTGCTGATATGGTTATGGTCAAGGTACAGCCAGGTGAGCTGGTTGAGCCCTTTGAATTGATTATACTTAAGTTTTTGAAGGCTGTTATAGCGAAGGGACAAACCTAAGCAACCAGCAGATATACTTGAGGGTATCTCCTGTAATTTCTGAGATTCACAATATACCATTTTGCCTTCACACCTACAGCCCTTAGGGCATCCTCGTTCAGCAGAAGAAAGCATTGTCAGTAAGACAGTGGGGGCTATAACCAGTGCTACAGCTGATCCGCTCAGTAGCCTAATTACATTGAAACCTGGAAATAAAAACAACTTAGAAAAGTTATCCCCCCAAAAAAGAATTAATTTTTTAATCAAGCAAAAATAAGCATATATTTTCTTTTTTAGAAATTTAAATGTATAGAGCAATATTTAACATCAAATATCATCTCCTTATAATTTAAAGAGAATTGTCTTTAGGCTTTTTTTTTTTAATAGTTAAGCAAGGAAACATGTTCACTAAGCAGTTGAATTTATAGTCTTAGAGAAGAGCAAGGTAATCTCTACAATAAGTAAGGCAGAATTAATATACAGACTAGTGGATTTTTTTGTTTTTGTTTTTTTTTAAGAAGAAAAGAAGAAAAATGACAAAACATACCCATCCTTTGTATTGTTCAAAGGTCGTCCTTAGGTCTTTTGCTTTGGCTTAGGGGGCCACTTGCATGACAGCCCCTGTCAGCTGCACTGTAGTGAGTCAGGGCTCGCTGACACCCAGGAAGAAAAATTGGACCCCTTGGGAGATGGACCGATTTTGGAACATTATTCTTTGCCAGCCACGCAGAACACTCCAAGAACAAATAAATCCCAACACCGCATTCGCAGCAAAACATCAGAATCTTCCTAGGTAATAGGATCTTCATGGATATTACGTTTTTGCATCTTTACAGTTTTTTTTGGTGGGGGGAGGTGGTGTAAAAAAAAAAAA
>SJYC01119315.1:0-54149 GCA_006408675.1 Madoqua kirkii
TCTGGGCCAGGCTCCGTGGCTCCCACCGTGGGGGGCACAGGGGGTTTGCTTTCATGCTTCGGCCTGGGGAGCTTGGGCTTAAACGTTGGCTTTGGGAGCGCCCTGGCCAGATCAAACCTCTCTGTGGTACTTTTACCACAGATGCTGTAGTTCTTCACAGCATCAATCACATTTACTCCTTGCAGCTCTTTGGGACTGGCACAGATAATTGTATTCTCCCTCAGTCCTTTAAAACTTTTCAGCCAGTTTACCAGGGAACAAATATTTCTGCTGCATTCCCATATATTCCCGGCAAGACTGATGTCATTGAGGGATATCCAAGAATCCAAAATCTCTTGACCAATAAATGTGAGTTTGTTGGAATCCAGGTTGAGGCGCTGCAGATTTGGGACACATTGGAAAACACTAGGTCCACTAAAAGCTTCGATCTCATTGCCTGATAAATCAAGCCTTTGTAATGAGCTCCAGGTCCAGGACATAGTCTGTCCTATGACACTGATTTTATTCCACTGCAAGTAAAGGTTCTGAAGGCTCACCAACCTGGGAAAAAGGGCCAGATTGAGCTTAGAAAATTGATTGTGCTCCAGGTGAAGTTCTTTGAGTCTGATCATACCAGCAAAGACATTCCTGGCTAAACTTCGGATCCGGTTATATCCCAGGTCCAAAAGTTCCAGGTTGCGGCAGTCTTGGAATATTCGCACTGGGATGGTTCTCAGGGAGTTAGACCGTAAATGTAAACTCAGCAGCTTTCGCAAACCCCGAAACTGTTCAGATCCCAGAGAATGCAGCTGATTGTAGGACAGATCCAAGTTCCGTAAATTTGTCACAGGTCTGAAGGTATTGTTGAGAAAATAGGAGATTCTGTTGGAACTCAGAATCAGCTCTTTGAGTCTGCGTATTCCATTAAAAGCATTCTCATCAATATTGCTGATATGGTTATGGTCAAGGTACAGCCAGGTGAGCTGGTTGAGCCCTTTGAATTGATTATACTTAAGTTTTTGAAGGCTGTTATAGCGAAGGGACAAACCTAAGCAACCAGCAGATATACTTGAGGGTATCTCCTGTAATTTCTGAGATTCACAATATACCATTTTGCCTTCACACCTACAGCCCTTAGGGCATCCTCGTTCAGCAGAAGAAAGCATTGTCAGTAAGACAGTGGGGGCTATAACCAGTGCTACAGCTGATCCGCTCAGTAGCCTAATTACATTGAAACCTGGAAATAAAAACAACTTAGAAAAGTTATCCCCCCAAAAAAGAATTAATTTTTTAATCAAGCAAAAATAAGCATATATTTTCTTTTTTAGAAATTTAAATGTATAGAGCAATATTTAACATCAAATATCATCTCCTTATAATTTAAAGAGAATTGTCTTTAGGCTTTTTTTTTTTAATAGTTAAGCAAGGAAACATGTTCACTAAGCAGTTGAATTTATAGTCTTAGAGAAGAGCAAGGTAATCTCTACAATAAGTAAGGCAGAATTAATATACAGACTAGTGGATTTTTTTGTTTTTGTTTTTTTTTAAGAAGAAAAGAAGAAAAATGACAAAACATACCCATCCTTTGTATTGTTCAAAGGTCGTCCTTAGGTCTTTTGCTTTGGCTTAGGGGGCCACTTGCATGACAGCCCCTGTCAGCTGCACTGTAGTGAGTCAGGGCTCGCTGACACCCAGGAAGAAAAATTGGACCCCTTGGGAGATGGACCGATTTTGGAACATTATTCTTTGCCAGCCACGCAGAACACTCCAAGAACAAATAAATCCCAACACCGCATTCGCAGCAAAACATCAGAATCTTCCTAGGTAATAGGATCTTCATGGATATTACGTTTTTGCATCTTTACAGTTTTTTTTGGTGGGGGGAGGTGGTGTAAAAAAAAAAAAAAAAAAGCTTGCTTCTACAATTTCTTCTTAGCAGAAAGCGAGACGTATTCCTTCAGGCAACATGAAGCTACCTGAGCTGCCACATCTGTATTCCATAGCCCAGCATTTCTGGTGGCGAGCACCCAGTTCAGCCACAGAGCTGCGTTGGAGCCCAGAAGGCAGGAGAGCCCCGTACCGCGCACACGCTCAGCTCACTTCTGCAGACTGTCATTCTGAAAGCTGCTCAGACTGTTGCTTTGGTTTCAGTGAATGCAGTCTTATGTAAAGCTGCCCCCAGTGGTGAAGAACATTATGGGCATGTGCAGAAATGTCTCTCTTTTATCTTGCAAATGAGCAGGCTCTCTGCTGGAAAATGAATGATTCTTTTGGGTGGCTCAATAGGAACTGAATGGTCACCGTAATCAATAACTAGCAACATTTTCTGTAATTTCCAAGTCTTGTTTTACAATTTGGCAACGTCTTTATTGTCTGCATCCACTTAATCGCTAAACATGTGCTGCCCAGAGTTTTTCTGGAGCTTGACATGAAGTTTACAAACCGAATGTCAATTTTTCTTAACCTCAACGTAGGCTTGGAACTGAAATTTATAAAATGAATTATTGAGCTTTTCACAGAGAAACACTAACTGCCTGCCCATTTGACCTCTTGGAGTCACAATGATTATATTATACAAGATGTCTCAGGATGCTAGCACACATACATTTTGGAACAGAGAGGATAACTAATGACATATAAAGTAATGTGTCCAGTAACCTTTGTGGTTTTCCCACAAAAGACATAATTGATTTAATTGTTTATGACTTGGTTTGTTGTTTTTGTTGCTGTCATTTTATCTTTTTTTTTTTTAGTTAGAGAAATAAGCCATGTTTAGTGTGAGTACAAGAATCAAGAGAGCATTTGGTTCAGTTTGTTGATGCTGCTGGTATTTATTTCACTAATATTTATTGAGCCATTGCTAAGATAGCGTTTCAATAGGCTATCTTATTCTATCTGTAAACAATATTATGATGTAGATCCCATTATACCTTTCATTTTAAAGATGAGGCGACTGAGCTGGGAAAGGTACCTTGCTCAAGGTCATATGATAAGTAGTGGGACTGAGATTCAGAACCATATCTTACACTTGAACCTCTAACCACTAGATGATCCTGTTTGAACAGCATTGTTATCGTCACTTTAAAAGGAGTCAAATGAAAATTAGCCTGATTAAGTCATTTTGGCAAAGAAGCTGTAATAGAATAAAATTCTTGATTTCTAGAACAGGTTTGCGTAAACTTCTTTGATATGCGTCTTTTAATAGGTATTCTAAAAGCTAAAGAGGGAAGGTTTAGTCTAGTGATTAAGAGGATGAATTTTGGCACCTAGGTTCAAATCCTGACTGTATTTT
The DNA here is from genome assembly GCA_006408675.1 of Madoqua kirkii. Taxonomy (NCBI): domain Eukaryota; kingdom Metazoa; phylum Chordata; class Mammalia; order Artiodactyla; family Bovidae; genus Madoqua; species Madoqua kirkii. Next base: position 3,272 of record SJYC01119315.1, read on the forward strand.
ATCCACTCTGTAACATTGACTATGTTTATCATCTTCTCTATGCATTAGTTTTGTCTTCTACAAAATGGGCATCATAACAAAATTCCATTTAATAGAGAGTTTGAGAATTAAGTCATCTCCATATCTGTAGAGTGTGAAGATGACATAATCTTAGACCAGTGGTGGCACTTAACAAGCCTATGTTAACTGTTATTTGAATAATATCAATTTTTCTATACTTGCTGATATTGCATGTTATTTAGTATTGAATAGTGACTGTCATGACTGTCATTAACTCACAAAGAACTATTTCACTGAATATTTTTTTATATTGTTTATAATGGGTTTCTGAGATGCTCTCAGTCTTGCCTTCTTTGATGAGAAGTGTTCATAAATCTCTGTGTACCCTGTGGGAGAGGGAGAGGGTTGGATGATTTGGGAGAATAGCATTGAAACATGTATAATATCATATAAGAAACAAATCGCCAGTCTAGGTTTGATGTGGGATACAGGATGCTTGGGGCTGGTGCACTGGGATGACCCACAAAGATGGTATAGAGAGGGAGGTGGGAGGGGGGTTCAGGATTGGGAACATATGTATACCCACAGTAGATTCATGTTGATATATGGCAAAACCAATACAGTATTGTAAAGTAAAATAAAGTAAAAAAAATTGTAAAAAAAAGAATATTTAAAGTGGACCATAACTCATAATTAATGTTTGATTTTCTGCAACAGAGCAGAATATTGTAACATCTGCCCCACAGAGAAAACCATTTTGTTTAAAAATAAATGATAATTTAATTTTTCTTTTTAAGTTTTCCTTGCTAGTTTTTGTTAGGTGAATTGACTGTGGAAAATCATGGAAAGCTTTCATATTTTCAAAGGATGAGAGGCTTGGTAACAGTTATGATAAACAAAAGGGGCCCCCTGGGTACAGTCAGATTTCTCATATGAGATGCCATTAATAAGACAGTGCATGCAGGCTAAGTCACTTCAGTCGTGTCTAACTCTGTGATGCTATGGACTGTAGCCCGCCAGGATCCTCTGTCCACAGGATTCTCCAGGAGTGAGTTGCCATGCCTTCCTCCAGGGCATCTTCCTGACCCAGGGATTGAACGTGTGTCTCTTATGTCTCCTGCACTGGCAAGCAGATTCTTTACCTCTGGTGCCACTTGGGAAGTGTTTCCTCCCAAATTATTATGCTATTAATTTACATGAAGCCTCCAGAGAGCTTTTTAAAAAGGTAAATTTCCCAATCCCTCCCCCAAGATTTTGATTCAAGGAGGCAGAAGAGGCTACATTTATCAGCAAACTCTGATGGACAGCTAGGTTTAAGAAACACACTGTAAAGAATAAATAAAAAATAATAAATTTTCTCCTAGTAGGAAGAGAGGACATATAAAACTATGATATTGTGATATAAGTTCTGTGAGGACAAAAATAAAGTTTTATTTGCTTTGGTTTTCCTAAAAACTGATGTAGCACTTGGCACATTTTAGATGCTCAATAAATATTTACTGAACAGACACATTTTTATGAGGGTCAGAAGTACATTTGATGTAGGATAAACTGGTTATGTAATGCTAGTCTTGTATACATAGGATTGATCTCTGCAAAATTCCTCTGCCAGTGAGACTGGGTACAAATTTGGAGAAAGTGTTCTTTAAAAATGTGTGTGAAAAGGCAAGAAATTGGGCGGTGGAAATACTCAGATGGTCAGCATGTGATCTTCACTCTTTATGTAGACATCTCTTGTCTTTATAGTTAAACTGTACATTTTTTGGAATAGTAAATATAGGTTTGAATATTCCCTTTGGCATTTTACATCTTTTATCATCTAACATCCCAAATAGGGCTTGACAATTTGTATCTATTAAAAAAGACTAAAGAGAATACTATTTATAACTCCTCTATCATCCCTGGTACTTGAAGGACTCAGATTTTTCTCTTCACTATCCCTGCTTCTCTTTGGGAAGTAATCATCGCCATGTCTGTTTCCCAACAGCTGCAGAAGGCTGCTTTCGGATGACTGGAGGCCCCAACAACTTTGTTTTTATTTTTCTTTCATTCTATGACAGAGCACAGATGAGCCCACTGAGAATGTAGTTTGCTTGCGTTGCTTTTCCTGGGATAAATCTTGAATCAATATGGTGAATAACACATTAGCAGACATTTTTATGGTATCTTGGCTTCTGATCTTGCCTTGCTCCATAGTTCTGACTTTACAGTCACCTTTTGGATCTCAGAGTTGATTTTTTCTCTTAATGCTGACTATTGATCTCTTCTTCAATAGTAATCCGCAGCCATTCTTGGACTGGGTCTAACTCCAGGTTCTCTGGGTGCCTCCTACTTTGACACTAATATTTAAGCCAGTATTACCACCAGGTCTATCCTGGTTCACGGTAATGAAATGCTTGAAGAGGGAAGACCACCCATGAGGCTGGTAGGCAAATCCAAAAATAAAGTAGTGCAATGCTAACCCAGACTAAAAATTTGAGGCTATAGAAATCACTCCAAAGACAATCTCTCAAAAGAAAAACCTTATATTCCAAAAGATTTTAGTAATTTGCTGGTTTACTTTTTAAAGTTTATTCTCTCTACTTGTTGACTACTGCAAGGTGATTATTTCTTATTTGCCTTTCAAAATAAGCAAAATTATACTACATTATGTATTTTGCAAATTCATTTGCTTTTAAAACCATGTACAGAGCAAACTATAAATTACCTGACAAATTAAATTTCCCCAATGAATCTAGGGCCTTAATGATTTATATACTTATGGAATATAGTATCATGTATCTAAAGCTTTTTATTGCACTTATAGTACTTCAAAAAGCTTAACATATTTTGTTTAAATTGGGCAAATAAATCCAATCTCAGTCATATAATGCCAGATTTCAGTCTAATATGAAACTGAATTGTCAAATATAAACTTAGAAAATCAATTTAAAGTGGATATTGTGCTTGTGCTGCTGTGCTCAGTCATGTCTGACTCTGCAACCCCAAGGACTGTAGTCCACCAGGCTCCTCTGTCCATGAAATTTTCCCAGGCAAGAATAACTGCAATTGGTTGCCATTTCCTCCTCCAGGAGATCTTTCTGACCCAGGGATCAGACCCACGTCTCTTGTGTCTTCTGCGTTGGTAGGTTGGCTAACGCCACCTGAGAAGCCCAAAGTGGATATATTGATGTCTTAACAATGGGTTGGTCTCAGAAATTACATTTATTTAACAGTGTGGGTAACCACTATGTCCTAGACACTGTTCCAGACACTTAGAGTACATTAGTGTACAAAGCAGATTTCTAAGCTTACATTCTGAAGGAGTAAGATGAACAATTAAAATAAAATAAATAATAAAAGTAGTATATTACTGGGCTTCCCTGGTAGCTCAGTGGTAAAGAATCTACCTGCCAATGCAGGAGACACATGTTCAGTCCCTGGGTTGGGAAGATCCCCTGGAGAAGGAAATGGCAATGCACTTCAGCATTCTTGCCTGGAAAATCTCAAGGACAGAGGAGCCTGGTGGGTTATAGTTCATGGGATCTCAAAGAGTTGGACCTGACTTAGTGACTAAACAACAACAATTATAGAAAAAAGAAAAGTAAAAAAGACAGTGAAGATTAGCAGTGGAAGGGATGAGGTAGATTTCAAGTAAAATAGGATGGTTAGGCCCACTAAGAAAGTGGCTTGAGCAAGCCTTGAAGAAGATGAGTTTTTTAACCTTAAATATATATATGGGGAGTGGCCAGTGCAAAGGCACTCAGGTGGGAGCAGATAATGTGTTCAGTGAATAGCAGAGTCTAATCAGTCTAGAGTGTAGAGAGCATGGGAGAAAGTAACTGGAGATGAAGTCAGAGAGGAAATAGATTGTAAAGGGACAAGAGTAAAATCAGGGAAGCCAGAAGGGAGGATATTATACCAATCAGGAGAGAGATGATGGTGACTTGGATGAGGATTGGTATCGTTACAGAGAGTGTGTGTGGTGTCTGGCTGCTTGCAGCCCAAAAGCCTAGAAAGAGGCCAGATTGGTGGAAAGGAAATTTGCTTTATTTCAGATGCTGGCAATTGGATGGGAGAGTAGTGGACAACTGTCCAAAGGCCAACTTCTCCCACACATGCACAGTGATAAGCAGGGGCTGAGAGCTTTTGTAGGTGGATGAGGGGGAGCTACATGCAGAAACAGCACAGTCTTCTCTAACAGTCATCTTCAGATGGGTCATCATTGGTCTGAGCAGCATCATTTTGGTTGTTTTCAGTTCAGTAATCTTCAGTTCCAGGGTCCATTTGTTCCCATTTCTTTGCGGCCAGTTCTTGGAATTGTGGCAGCTCATGTCCTGGGTACAATCTGGCCATCTTGTAGTTAACTTCTCCACCTGGTGTTCTAGTATCTGTAAGATAGCTCTCAGGATATGGCTTAGAATATTATCTATAGCCTTTGAGAAAGAACTAAACTGAAGTGAAGTGAATGAAGTGAAGTGGCTCAGTCGTGTCCGACTCTTTGTGATCCCAAGGACTGTAGCCTACCGGGCTTCTCTGTCCATGGGATTTTCCAGGCAAGAATACTGGAGTGGGTTGTCATTTCCTTCTCCAGGGGAACTTCCCAACCCAGGGATCGAACCTAGGCCTCCCAAACTGTAGGCAGACGCTTTACTATCTGAGCCACAAGGGAACCACAGTGCTTCATGACTACATTATTATTATTTAGTCTCCTTTGACTGTTTTTCTTTGTATTTGCATTTCTCACTTCTCTGATTAATTCTTTGACTAAAGTTTTCCACAGATAAAAGGCAGGAAGAGGACACAGAAGGGGAGCAGTGACCATAGGATCCTGCTCTGATTTAGTATCAATGAAAGTGGTGAAGATTGTTTAGATTCTAGACTTGTGTTTAGGTAAAACCAATGGAGATTTCTAATGGATTAGAAATTGAGGTATGAATAAGTAGAGAAATTAAAGATGACCTCTAGTTTTATGGGCTGAACAATCAGAGGGATAGGAAAGCCATCAACTGCTTCCATAGGTCAAGTTTGGGGAATAACATCAAGATTTCAACTCATTTGAATTATATTCAAATTTGGCCCTCGTTTTTTGTCAGACTTTAATTTTTGCAGCATGTTCTTGATATTAGGCCTCAAAACACCATGATGTATTCTGCAATATTTTATAAAATGATTAGCAAAATTACGCACCAAACAATAGCAACATGGACTTCTATTTAGATGTCCTAGACAGTGGCAGCATCCTTGAAAATGGTCTTGAAGGGCATGGAACCAAAAGCTTTGATGAAAATTAAAAATTATATAAAGACCAGATATGATAGCATTTGGACTTAAAGTTCTAGAAAATAAATTTGGTGAATCTGAAAGGTTTTTCTAAAATAATTTAGAGAATGACATATACTTTTTATTACATATGCCAGTTGACATTTGGAATTTGGAATTGATTCTGGCCAGTCTTCTTAGGGTCTTGGTTTGCTTATCTACAAAATAGTACTCATAAAACCTGTGGTATGAATCTCTAAAATTTTTATTTAGGATCAAATTCCATAATTTACATGTAAATACATTGTAGACTCTAAAGTGCTATAAAATATTTATGAAATCTGAGTACCTATGAGAAAATTAATTTTTCTTTGAGTTTCATCTAGGTTCTTTGTTCATCAGCATACAGTGAAACAAACATGTATTTAGGGCCACTAACATGACCAAGGGCTTTCCAGGTGGTGCTAGTGGTATAGAACTCACCTGGCAATGTGGGAGACATCAGAGACATGGGTTCAATCCCCAAATGGGGAAGACCCCCTGGAGGAGGGCACAGCAACCCACTGCAGTATTTCTTGCTTGGAGAATCCCCATGGACAGAGGAGCCTGGGGGCTACAGCCCATATTGTCATCAAGAATCAGACATGACTAAAGCAACTTAGCACAAGCATAACAAGACCAAGGGCTGAGTCAGAATTACCAATAGTATAAAAAAATCCTCAGTATTCCCTTTCTACTATGATTTTTAATACCATATCCTTTTAATATACAGCACACATCATTGACTTTCTGTGTTCTAACTCATAAAGTGCTTTCACCAATAAGTGCATGTAATCTAGATGTTTCAAAGAGCTTCATGTTTTTGACTTGGTCGCCATATCATGTAGTAAGATGGCCAAAATGCTAACATAGATCCTTCCAGCTATGAAAATTGTATTTTCTTCATTTCTAGTTGGTAGAATACTCAAATGCATTTGTACATTTATAACTATATTCTGCTCATCCATCGAGGTATTAACATGTCTCTGAATTATCCTTGGTTTCTATCTGCTTGCTTCAAGGGCTCCATTATCTCTGACTTAGATAAATGGATGAAGAAATTTCCAGGTCTGACCATTAAAATGGTTTCTCAGTGTCTTTTTAGAAAGAGGCAAATCAAGTGAATGAGACCTACAAGAATATATAACATATCTGCCTATCCCTCACTTAAAGATACATTTATGCTACAGCATCAATCCATACTCTCAGGTTTTATTGCATTACGTACAGTTAGTTTGAGCAGTAGTGCTAAAGATAAAACTGAGGATAGAGACAAATAACAAATTCTTAGAGTGCAACAATTATTGGTTAACTTCTGAAGATGAAAGACTACATGTGTATATTAGTCCCTCAGTCATGTTCGACTCTTTGTGACCTCATGGACTGCAGCCGCCAGAGTCCTTTGTCTATGAGATTCTCCAGGCAAGATCACTGGAGTGGGTAGCCATTCCCTTCTCCTGGGGATTTTCCCAACCCAGGAATCGAACCCTGGTCTCCTCCATTGCAGGCAGATTCTTTACCATTTGAGCCACCAAGGAAGACTTCTGAAGAAAAAAAGACTACATGAATTTAAGGATACAGTTGTTACTATTTTGTAGTGGATATTTCAAAACATATACAATTGAGAGAGCATAGTATAATAAACATTAACAGTTATCAATATTTTATTAATTGTGTTCCTCTATCTCCATCTCCCTTCATACATACCCACACATTCACACTTTTCTGTTTTCTTTCTGGAGTGTTTTAAAATCAAAGCTCAGAAATCATGTCATTTTGCATATACATATATATATTTCAGTATGTAATTGTAACCAGTAAAGATTTTTAATTTAACCGTCTAGTATTACTATACTAATGTATTTAACTGTAAGTTCTTAAAGTTGGTTTGTGTTCAAGACATAAGTACAGCTCAAGTACTGCATTTTGTTTTCGTGTTTTTTAAGTTGCTTTAATTTTTTAGTGTTGTAGATTTATTGGGAGGTACCAGGTCATTTGGACTGTACCTTGTTCCATGTTTTATATTAAATTGATTGCTTTCCTTATTTCATTTAACTTGTAAGGAGTAAGTTTTAATGACATACATGTTGAGCAAGAGTCCACTCAACTAATTTAAGCAGGACATCCAGCCCCAAATTGATACTTGGGGTATTTATTCACTCTTATTAGCAAATTTAACACTTGCAGAATTTAGGAATATATGAGGCTTAGAACTTGATGGAAAATAATTCTATTTTGTGGGAATTCAGTAATTGATCAAATCACAAATTTGATGAAAATTAATATTAAGGTATCATGAGTTTGAGTTGGTTTACCAGTCATATTTACTAGTATTTCTGTCCTCAACTTTTTACTGTACTTGCCTTTTTGTTGATAGTTCTGAAAAATAGATATTTGATATTGTTTCTTGCTAAATAAACCTGCTAATGTTTGCATTAATATTGGGATAGTCTTCTAAAGGAGGCTCAAAAAGTTACTTTCAAGACAGCAGTTACCAAATTCAATTATAGTCATTTTTATTGAGAGAAATCAGTTTTCTAGCTTTTCATTTGGAACAAATTCCATGAAGGAACATGTGGCACCAGAGCTACAGTGTAAAATTTATGGCATACATATATTCCCAAACTTCTTATAATTTCTCACAATAAAGCAAAGATGTTTTAGAGTAACTATAAAAGTCTCTGAACCAAATTTTCACCTTATACTTGATGCTTTACTTTGCATGCATTTATGGCTGTGCTTTGAATATCAAGTCAATACTGTTTAAATGATATAATAATAAACATTTTGCTATGTTTGCTTTAGGTATATTCTGATGTATAATTTTTTTTCTTAAGAAAATGTTCTGTCTCAGTCTATTTGGACTACTCTAACAGAAAATGATTGATTGGTGGCTTATAAATAACAGAAATGTATTTCCCACAGTTCTGGAGGCTGGTCACTCTATGATCAAGAGGTGTTCAGATTCCATGTCTGGTGAGGGCCTGCCTCCTGGTCCACAGATTGCCGTCTTCTCTTTAAAACTTGACATAGCTTAAGAGGCAAAAGGCTTTTATGGACCTCTTTTATAGGGGCACTAATCCCATTTGGGGCTTCTCATGTGGCTCAGCGGTAAAGAATTAGCCTGCCAATGCAGGAGCCTCGGGAGTTGCAGTTTTGATCCTGGGGTCAGGAAGATCCTTTGGAAAAGGAAATGGTAGCTCACTCCAGTATTCTTGCCTGGGAAATCCCATGGACAGAGAAGCCTGGAGGGCTGCAGTCCATGGGGTCACAAGAGTCAAACAGGACTGAGCACATAGCAGGAATCCCATTCACTTAATCCCATTCACTCCAAATACCATCACTTTGGGGATTAGGTTTCAACTTGTGATTTGGTGGAGGTGGAACACAAACATACATTTTTGTACAATAGTCGATTTTCTATTGTACTTTTAAAGCATTATGTATAATATTTTCAACAGGTACACTAGTGTATTTTAAAATTTGCCTTCCTGACAAATATATCAGCACTAAGAATTAAATCCCCAAGCCACCAGGTAGAGAAAGGTAATAGAAATCTGGATTTAGATATAAAAATCATATATTTCATTGGTTCTATTTTTGTTTCTGAAACAATGTCTAATTAAAAATTTTTGCTGGAGACCTAAGAGATATTAAACATCTGATAGAAAAGAAATTTTGCAAAAACAAACAAACAAACAAACAAAAAACAAAAACAAAAAAAAGGAAAGAAATTCTGTGTAAGTTGGCAGTGTGGTAGCAGAGAATAGAAGCTGTGGGTCTTTATATTACACAAATATATTACAGTCTAGTCTCTTGAACTAGGCTAGAGAATCCTTCTCTGTAATGTAAATGCTTAATCCTGATTGAAATGTGCTTCTCTTAAGAGTGTGGGGAATGCTTAGGAATCTCCTGTGGCTCGCAGCAGAGCCCCCATGTGGCAAACTTGTGATTTAGGCAGAGGCTGACTGAGTCCCTGGAAGCAAATGCCATGCTTCTCTGACAAAAATAACATTTCTTTATCTGGTACTGGGGATGCAAGAGTGAGTAAGACCAAGCAATCATTTACCATCAGAGGACTTGCATTTTAGTTGATGAGATAGTAAAATATAAACATTATAGACACACATTGCAATGTCTGTTGTGCTTCCCAAGTGGCAATAGTGGTAAGGAACCTGCCTGTCAGTGCAGGAGACATAAGAGACTTGGGTTCTACCCCTGGATGGGGAAGATCTCCTGGAGTAGGTAATGACAGCCTGTTCCAGTGTTCTTGCCTGGAGAAATCCATGAACAGGGGAGCCTGGCAGGCTTCTGTCCATAAGGTCACTGAGTCAGATATGACTGAAGTGACTTAGCATGTACAGACACACACACACACACACACACACACACACACACACACAGAAGGCAACTCAGGTAACTCTCAGATGTAATCTCCCTTTGGGATTTTCATTGATTACCATCAACACCTTTACAGTGTTGCCACTCCTCCTTGGAAACTTTAGCCGAGTAGACATAGTCTCTTTTCAGAACAAGTAGCACAGGTGAAAGGTTAGATAATGTTTTAAGAATTTTTTTTTTAATTAAGCAATTTGGAGGTAACACAATGGGAACAGCCATAGCAACATGACTCATACAGGCAGACTTACACAGAGTGGCTTTCTGAGACCCAGTTTTCTGATTGGGGGTTGGTGTCAGCAATATTTGCTCCAACAGATGTGACCCCACCCAGTCACAGCCACTCAGGCCTCATCAGTCGTTTCTCATCCTTACAAAATAAGTCCACTGTTCAAACAGGAGTTTCACACACACAAGAAAAACAGAAGCCTTTCCCTCAAGTACCTCCTTGCCTCTCCCTCAGTGATTTTCTTTCATCTCCAATACTTGGTCCTCAGGTACCTATGGTGACCCAGTTCTTTCATATATTTTTTCCACTTATTGACAAATGAATTATATGGAACTAGCTGATAAGGCTTATAGTATTAGCCTTCTCAGTATGTGCTGTGCTGTTCTTAGTCATGTCTGATTCTTTGTGACTTCCTGGACTACAGCCCACCAGGCTCCTCTGTCCATGGGGATTCTCCAGGCACGAACTGGAGAGGGTTTCCATGCCCTCCACCAGGGAATTTTCCCAACCCAGGAATCAGACCCAGGTCTCCCACATTTCAGGCAGATTATTTACCATCTATCTCATCCACCAGGGAAGCCCAAGAGTACTGAAATGGGTAGCCTGTCCTTTTCCAGGGGATCTTCCTGAAGGAGGAGTCAAACTGGGGTCTCTTGCATTGTGGGTAGATTCTCTACCAGCTGAACTACCAGGGAAGCCCAGCCTTCCCAGTATACTTGAAATTTAATAGGTAGCTCTGAGAAGTGGAACATATTAAAGTATCAGAGAAGTGTATTTTATGTACATAGTTTGAAAAGCAAATATAAGAAGAGATTTGTATTAAAAGTATCCATACTTGCTTTTCTTTCTCAGCTTCTTCACCAATTTTTTTTAGATTCAGTTACTTTATTTTAGCTATCATTTCCTTCTCATAGTATTTCTGAATTTTGTTGAGATTTCCATTTCTTGGTACCGTAACTGAAGATGCAGTATCATTTTCTCTCTTACTTTCTTACTTCCTGTGTTAACATAGTATTCAATAAATGGACAATATTTAATTTAGGATGACTAGGTAAGCAATGCCACTGTTGGATTAAGTGGTATACTCGGTTGTGCTTCCATTCTCTTTCAACTTCTTAGTTTTCTTAAAGTTAAGAATTTCCTCTATTCTCTCTCCCTCGAGACCCCCTAATTCGCTTAGTTTTGTCTGTTCCTAGAATTAGTTGTTTTTCCCAACAGTTGAAAAGATTTGTTAAGTGCTTAGTTTTTCCAAATAGTCATTTCAGATAATCCCTCTCCTCTGCAGCACTCCATTTTTCTCTTTCCCAATATCTAGTCATAGCTGTTAACCCAGCCCCCCCTTCACCATTCTCCAACTGTGATATCCCCTGTTCTTGGATCTATGTATTTCTTATCTCATTTTGTTGAAACATATCCACTAATAGATTCCTAAAAGGGAGCATGTGAAAAAAAAATAATGTCTGAAATTTTTTAAAATTTATCTTTACTGATTAATAGGTTGGCTGCATACATAATTCATGTACATAATATTTATAATTAGAAACCACTTTCTCAGAATCTTTAAACCATTGCTCCACTGTCTTCTCACACCCACTCCTGCTGCTGAGAATCAGATGTTATTCATATTCCTACTCCTTTGTGTATAGTCTATTGTTTACTCTGGAAGCTTTTATGGAACATTATTTTCCTTGCTATTTGAAAATTAAGTAAGAATATATATTTGTTTGGTCCTTTTTTCATCCACTGGTATTCAGTGGGTCTATAAGTCTGGAGACTTGTGTTCTTCAGTTCTGTAAAATTATGTTTTCTTTTTAAAATACCTCTCTACCCATTTTCTCTGTTCTCTCTGTTTCTCTCTCTCTGGAACTTCTATTGTGTAGATTTGTAACTTATTAAATTGATACTTCGGTTTTTCTTTCCTATTTCCTATTTCTTTATCTTTTTGTCTTTGTTTCAGGTGATTTCTTTAGCTTTATGTTACAGTATTTAACTTATGAGTTTGTTAAAAATTTAGATTAGGTGTCGGCAAATGATGGCACAATTAAATCCAGCAGTGATGCTCCTGGGTCAGGAGTGTAAATAAAGTTAAGTTTCTGTAAATAAACACATTCATGTTCTTTCATTTATAGATGGTCTTTGAATGCTTTCACCCTGCAATGACAGAGTTTAGAGACTGTTAAGACCTGAAAGCTTACAATATTTACTATGAGTCCCTTGATAGAAAAAGTTTGCTGGTCCTCCTCCCCTCTTCTCCCAATTTAGGTGATCATATTTGTTATCTCCAGGAGCTCTGTTTTGGTTCTCTTTTTTTTTCTCTTCTGAATATCATAATGTTTTATTCTATTTCAGTTCAGTTCAGTCACTCAGTTGTGTCCAACTCTTTGCGACCCCATGAATCGCAGCGCGCCAGGCCTCCCTGTCCATCACCAACTCCCGGAGTTCACTCAGACTCAAGTCCATCGAGTCCGTGATGCCATCCAGCCATCTCATCCTCTGTCGTCCCCTTCTCCTCCTGCCCCCAATGCCTACCAGCATCAGAGTCTTTTCCAATGAGTCAACTCTTCGCATGAGGTGGCCAAAGTACTGGAGTTTCAGCTTTAGCATCAGTCCTTCCAATGAACACCCAGGACTGACCCTTGCAGTCCAAGGGTCTCTCAAGTCTTCTCCAACACCACAGTTCAAAAGCGTCAATTCTTTGGCACTCAGCTTTCTTCACAGTCCAACTCTCACATCCACACATGACCACTGGAAAAACCATAGCCTTGACTAGATGGACCTTTGTTGGCAAAGTAATGTCTCTACTTTTCAATATGCTATCTAGGTTGGTCATAACTTTTCTTCTAATTCTGTTTAACATGTTTTATTTTATGTAATGTTTTATTCTACATCTCTTCTCATCCTGAGGATATCACATGGAGTGTATTAGTAGTATGCAGCTTGCTGCAATGTCACTGTCCTCTGAGGTAAATTAATCAGTTCATTTCAGTCTATTTCATGATGGAAGTTTTCTCATGTTAAGCTACTAGTGTGTTCATTTCAGACTAATGAGGGAAGGAGGCTCTAGAAACCAAGAGATGGTCCCCTGTGTGCAGGCAAGCTTTTGGCTCTGGACTTTGTGGTAGTAGGATTTAATGGTCAAGCTTCCCTGGTGGCTCAGACGGAAAAGCGTTTGCCCATGATGCGGGAGACCTGGGTTCAATCCCTGGGTCGGGAAGATCCCATGGAGAAGGCAATGGCAACCCACTCCAGTACTCTTGCCTGGAAAATTTCGTAGACTGAGGAGCCTGATAGTCTACAGTCCATGGGGTCGCAAAGAGTCAGACATGACTGAGCAACTTCACTTTCACTTTTGCCTTTTTCACTGAGGAAGGTCCAAATGAATGATTATATAGATTTGTTTCATTCAGAAAAGACCCCCAACCTCCTTCACTACAGCTGCAGGCTCCCAGGGTTCTAGGACAAAGTAGAAAATTTTATATTTCTATTTATTATAACTACTTGAAAATTTACACATTTTCAGTATCTATAAATGTTTTAAGTTTGCCTGAGCCCAACAATTTCTAGGGCTTCCCCCAGTGGCTCAGTCCATACAGATTCCACCTGTAATGCAGGGGACACAGAAGGCTTGGGTTCAATCCCTGGGTCAGGAAGATCCCCTGGAGGAGGAAACTGGCAACCCACTCTAGTATTCTTGCCTGAGAAACTCCATGGACAGAGGAGCCTGACAGGCTACAGTCCAAAGTGTCGCAAAGAGTCAGACGTGACTGAGCAACTAAGCATGCATGCAGACAATGTTTCCTTAAAATAATGAGTTTATAATTTTATAATTAAATATAGATAATATTAATAGCATTTTATGTATGTTTTCTCAAGAAGCCAACTATAGTCTGAACTGAAATACAGATTTGTATTCCCACTTTTTTGTATAAAAATTTTGATTTCAGTTATTATTATCCCTTACACTTTAGAATGACTTTTTTTTTTAAATTTTTATTTTTTGTTTAATGCTTATTCCATTTCACAGTACTGCATTGGTTCTGCCATACATTGACACGAATCAGCCATAGGTGTAGACGATCTCCCCATGTCAAAGCCCCCTCCCACCTCCAGATTTCAAATTTATTTTTGTGACTTTAGTAGTGAAAAAATTAGAAAAACTTAAACAATATGTAGGTATATGGTTTGTGGGGTGTGTGTGTATTTTTTTATTACTAAGAATTAGAGCTTTAAAAGTAAATATTTCAACTGTGAAAGTTCCTCTGTCATAGCTAACTCTTTGTGACCCCATGGACTGTATAGTCCATGGCATTCTCCAGACCAGAATACTGGAGTGGGAAGCCTTTCCCTTCTCCAAGGGATCTTCCCAACCCAGGGATTGAACCCAGGTATCCTGCATTGCAAGCGGATTCCTTACCAGCTGAGCCACAAGGGAAACCTTGACATTAGCAAGTTGATATAATCCCCAGACAGGGTTTCTGCCATAAGCCATATGAGGTCATCATGGAGCTGCAGATTAGGACACAGCTCTTGGTTCACACTTGTATATATCTTTCGATCAGTCACACACACAAGTACACCATAGAGCTAATGAAGTACAACAGAAAATGTGCTTGCCAGGAGAACAAGGACTAGAGCTCCAAGCGTCCTTACCTTGTCCTGAAGAATCCTGGATGAGCCCCCAAGAAGAAAGGTTGTCACTATGCGCCATGAAAGATGCTGAGATTCCTGGCTTCCAGAGGAGAGGAATTTGATCTGGGGTCAGTGATGAGGCTTGAGCATTCAGAGCTTTTGTGTAATAAAGTTTTATTAAAGTATAAAAGAGATAGAGAAAGCTTCTGACACAGACATCGGAAGGGGGCAGAAAGAATGAATCAATTAGGCAACCATTTATTTATGATTCAAGTTTGCAGTTTGTATCTCTGGGTAACAAAATGTGAGCTTCTATTAAAAAACTAGTAATAGATATCACAGTCAAACAAATTATTGATTTAATTTATTGGCTGAGTTTGAGACCAGACTTCCTCTTAAAGGCAATGGTCTACACTGATTCCATCTTTTTTTCTTTACGGTATTTAGTTAAAATCATGAAAAGATTTTTGACTTGGTGTACACTGGTTTCAAACTTGCTGTTTTCCTACAGTGATACTCTAGGTTTCTGCCTAGAGAAATCAAAACAATAAAACAAGTCACCTCATGTATTGGTCATTAGTCCTAATTCTTAATCTAGGAAGATTTTCTATGGATACTTTTAAAAGGCTTGAGAGGTTTTACATAATTTAAGTGGCTTTGCAATTTACACTTGGAAAATATTGCATTAATACCAAGTAATAATGATATAAAGGCTTAGAGAATCATAGAATTGGAAAGGATTTTGAGATTATTTTATTCAATACACATTATACCTGTCTCTTATACACATCTGAGATTTCCATTTCTTGGTACCGTAACTGAAGATGCAGTATCATTTTCTCTCTTACTTTCTTACTTCCTGTGTTAACATAGTATTCAATAAATGGACAATATTTAATTTAGGATGACTAGGTAAGCAATGCCACTGTTGGATTAAGTGGTATACTCGGTTGTGCTTCCATTCTCTTTCAACTTCTTAGTTTTCTTAAAGTTAAGAATTTCCTCTATTCTCTCTCCCTCGAGACCCCCTAATTCGCTTAGTTTTGTCTGTTCCTAGAATTAGTTGTTTTTCCCAACAGTTGAAAAGATTTGTTAAGTGCTTAGTTTTTCCAAATAGTCATTTCAGATAATCCCTCTCCTCTGCAGCACTCCATTTTTCTCTTTCCCAATATCTAGTCATAGCTGTTAACCCAGCCCCCCCTTCACCATTCTCCAACTGTGATATCCCCTGTTCTTGGATCCTATGTATTTCTTATCTCATTTTGTTGAAACATATCCACTAATAGATTCCTAAAAGGGAGCATGTGAAAAAAAAATAATGTCTGAAATTTTTTAAAATTTATCTTTACTGATTAATAGGTTGGCTGCATACATAATTCATGTACATAATATTTATAATTAGAAACCACTTTCTCAGAATCTTTAAACCATTGCTCCACTGTCTTCTCACACCCACTCCTGCTGCTGAGAATCAGATGTTATTCATATTCCTACTCCTTTGTGTATAGTCTATTGTTTACTCTGGAAGCTTTTATGGAACATTATTTTCCTTGCTATTTGAAAATTAAGTAAGAATATATATTTGTTTGGTCCTTTTTTCATCCACTGGTATTCAGTGGGTCTATAAGTCTGGAGACTTGTGTTCTTCAGTTCTGTAAAATTATGTTTTCTTTTTAAAATACCTCTCTACCCATTTTCTCTGTTCTCTCTGTTTCTCTCTCTCTGGAACTTCTATTGTGTAGATTTGTAACTTATTAAATTGATACTTCGGTTTTTCTTTCCTATTTCCTATTTCTTTATCTTTTTGTCTTTGTTTCAGGTGATTTCTTTAGCTTTATGTTACAGTATTTAACTTATGAGTTTGTTAAAAATTTAGATTAGGTGTCGGCAAATGATGGCACAATTAAATCCAGCAGTGATGCTCCTGGGTCAGGAGTGTAAATAAAGTTAAGTTTCTGTAAATAAACACATTCATGTTCTTTCATTTATAGATGGTCTTTGAATGCTTTCACCCTGCAATGACAGAGTTTAGAGACTGTTAAGACCTGAAAGCTTACAATATTTACTATGAGTCCCTTGATAGAAAAAGTTTGCTGGTCCTCCTCCCCTCTTCTCCCAATTTAGGTGATCATATTTGTTATCTCCAGGAGCTCTGTTTTGGTTCTCTTTTTTTTTCTCTTCTGAATATCATAATGTTTTATTCTATTTCAGTTCAGTTCAGTCACTCAGTTGTGTCCAACTCTTTGCGACCCCATGAATCGCAGCGCGCCAGGCCTCCCTGTCCATCACCAACTCCCGGAGTTCACTCAGACTCAAGTCCATCGAGTCCGTGATGCCATCCAGCCATCTCATCCTCTGTCGTCCCCTTCTCCTCCTGCCCCCAATGCCTACCAGCATCAGAGTCTTTTCCAATGAGTCAACTCTTCGCATGAGGTGGCCAAAGTACTGGAGTTTCACACTGCTGCTGCTGCTGCTGCTGCTGCTGAGTCGCTTCAGTCATGTCCGACTCTGTGCGACCCCATAGACGGCAGCCCACCAGGCTCCTCTGTCCCTGAGATTCTCCAGGCAAGAACACTGGAGTGGGTTGCCATTTCCTTCTCCAATGCATGAAAGTGAAAAGTGAAAGTGAAGTCACTGAGTCATGCCCAACTCTTAGTGACCCCGACTGGAGCCTACCAGGCTCCCTCGTCCATGGGATTTTCCAGGCAAGAGTACTGGAGTGGGGTGCCATTGCCTTCTGAAGCGTATAAATTATTGGCTCCACAAAGGAAAGAAATCACTGCCTTTCTAATACACAGACTCTCTCCTATATGGCTGACATTATCTTTTAAATAGCAAGTTATCCCATGCCAAAAGACAAGATAAATAGAAAAGAATTATTACTTTCTTCTCCTAAGATTTGATGAGTTTTCAGTGGAATGACCCAAAGGTAAGTCCAGAATGGTTTTACTGCTTTCCCAAAACACTACCACCAATCTGGTGGTGCTACGGGACATACCTCATGACATACAGGGTTCTTCTGATTTGATTCTTTTTGTTGTCAGATAAAGTCAAACAATCAGCCATCAAGAAAAACAGGGACCTCACTGGAGAAGGAACTGTAGGTTCATTTCAGTGCCCTGAACTTTGCGGTTCTCCATTTGTCTTCCTGGCCTGTATTCACCTCTGTTCTGCCTCAAAGCTCCAGTTTATTCGTGGGTTTTTCCTTCCTGTAGAGTTTGCTTGCCACAACATCTTCAGCGCCTACACTCTACCTCATGACTCAGCTTTACTTCATATCAGCTCATTCTTTCCAGACCTTTCAGCTTACAGTTCTAGAGAAAGCAAGTCTGAAATACCTTCTCATAGGCTGCTATCTCACTTATGAGTTGGTTCTTGAATAAGGTGATCCCCCTGAGTCTTATCAGATATGATGGAGGGTTGAGAGTCATGGTGAGTTTGGCTTATAAAACTGGGCAGGTGCTTCAGATGGGGCCTATTGCAGTTATGAAGTATGGAGAATGAAATGTGATTTAAAGATCCTTTGCTATCTGGTCAAAGCTACCCTTTTGTCATTATTTCCACTCACTATGTGATATGCTATGCAGCCCACAATCCAGTCACATAAAAATATTTATCATTCTCGGAACAAGCCATGTTCTATCATGGCATACTTCACTGTTTACATTGTTCTTATACAAATATCCTCCCCACCCTCATTGTCATCAGGTGAAATTGTCTGTTAGATCAAATGTTGACTTCTCCATACAGTCTCTTCTAGGGATTTTGGTTGACCTCCTCATAAGCACTTTTGGGTTATATTACATATACATATGAAATACAAATTCATTGTACTATATTTGTTTATATGTAAAATTTTCCAACAAAATAGCCTTTAAAGTCAGGGATGATGGAATGTCATTCATCTTCAAATATCTACTATTGACACATAATGCATATTCAATATGTGTTAGAAGGAAACAAAAAAAATCAAAGTGATACAATGGGAGATACTCCTATCATAGTCAAGAGTCCCTGGAAAGAGTACTGTAGCTGACTCACAGGTTGCCCATGATACACTCAAGTATAAGGGCAATATATGTACCAAGTGTGATAAACGCTCAACTTTTGAGTCAATGAGTCAGAATACTGGTTTATTTTTCACCATTTGCAATCTCTATTCAACTAAAAAGTGTTGCAGATGGATTTTTATTGCTCCTTCATTCTCCTCCAACCTGAGAAATTTTACTCTGAGGACACTTTCATTTGTGTCTGAAGGCAGTGTCCTTGTATTCACAGGAAAACAACTCCTTATTAGGGGTTGTTTGTCAACACGCGCAGGGGCAATCTGGGGACAAGCTCCTTATCTGAGTCTGTTTACTCCTCTGTTCCTTACCCGTGGTATGACCTCAGGGGGCATTTTTTGCCTTAAGTGGGCTTTCATTAGGGAGTTTACTGGAATATCTGTAACTTCCCAAAAGTGTGCCCATGGTGTGAAGAAATCTAGCTTTAGAAGCCAGCTTGAAGAAACTTCACCTAAAGGACTGGTTGTGGTCTGGTCCTTATTTCTCTATTTTGTGTCAGTTCTCAATTCTAGGTGTTAGAGGGAGAATTCAGAGGAAAGAAAAGACATATTTCTACACTCACATTGTTTACAATCCAGAATGGCATAAAGATGGGACACTTGTTACAGTGTGGGTAGTGAGTGCTACCATAAAAAAAAAAAGACAGGGTGCTATGTGATTCATAGGGTTGACAGCTGTCCAGACCCAAATTGCAGAAGCCAGAATTTAATTCAGTTCTAGCAAAGAAAAATTATGGTGATAAAAGTGCATGATTTTACAATAATTTACTATTAATACATCTAGCCAGAGCAGTATTCAGAACACTTCCTTATTTGTTTTGTAAATTCTCAGTTATATTCAGTAGAGATGGTTTGAAATTTAACCTAACCATGCAGTTTAACCTAGCTGGTATTCAGCAAGAGCAGTACCTCTTAGTGAACACCTGTAACATATTGGTCAGTGAAAAACCAGGTGAGTATTATTAGCCAATATCTTTAAAATTCTACTCTAAGGCATCTTTGATAGCCTACACCACCCTTTCATCCTAAACATTCTTTAAAAACAGATGAGGTGCCATGGTGACAGCTTGGATAAGATCCTTGTCCACAGATACTATAACTTGACTGAGACAAATGTGGACCTGTTGTCAGAAGTAATTGTGCCTGGCAGCTTGGATGCTGCAAAAAACTGGCATAGAGTCACATTGTCACCCCAGAGGCTTAAGGTTGAAGCAAACGCACTTGAAGTCATTGTGAGAAGCAGTTTACTGAAGGGAAAAGTTTTTATCTTATAATGCAAAATCAATACGGAATTCTGGCCCAATTTTTTTTAGTCTTTTCCCATGGGAAAATTAGGTGTCTTAGACAGTTTATGCCAAGCAGCCTGCCATGTGGTATGCACTAACTTCCTTTAGACTTTTCAATATCAGAATCAATTTGAGGCCATCAGATAGAGCTTCTAGCCAAGGCTTTCAAGCAGACAATTCCCACATGTGCTGTGTGTAGTGAAGCCAATATAATGCCTTCTGGAATAAAAATGTAACTGTTCTACAAAATAGATCCTTATGCTAACACACACACACACACACACACACACACACACACACACACACAGGCTTTGTGTTTATGTTTTCAGATTAGTTTCAAGAATTTTAATGAATTTCTGAGTTTTCTACATGTCTACTTTGTAACAAGAGATAGATAATCTGAGTTCATATTAATTTCATCTTATTTCATAAACCTGAAAATAAGAATCAGGAAAGCCTTTTCTTAACTGATCTGTGGCACACATATTTTAATATGTGTTAGGGATAGATATTCTCAACTATTAGATATTGATGGTGTTCTCTGAATTACAGTTGGTGGTATGATCAGTTGAGAACTTCAATCTTGTACAAATTCATCAGATATATTAGTCTCAGAGTTCCCTATATGAGTTATATATGAGAGCTCCAACTTTGGCAGGAACATAATACAAGTTTCTGTTTGCTTTATATGATAGAAAACCTCTCAAAATATGGATTTCAGGAAATAACTGCAACTTTCAGTTCAGTTCACAGCACATATAATGGACAAATTCTTTATATGTTCATTATGCATTATCCACCTGAGGTGTCTAAGAAATAGATTAGATTAGATTGAAAATTGGATATCAATTTGAAAAATTAGTAGGACCAGAAAAATAACATAGTAACCAGGAAAAATGAAAAATAGATATACAAAAATAGTTGTTTCCTTTTGTCTTCAAACAGATTACTGTTAGTAAAACAGAAGAAAACAACTAATAAAACAAAAATTCTTGCAAGCTACATATCATCTCTGACTTTAGGCAACGTGCACAACCTACTAAGGGAACAGAAACAAAAGTGAAATGATAAGAACAACAAAAATGCTACTGAGGATCAGAAAGGATAAGGATAATAGGTTTCCAGATTGGAGTGCTCAACAGCCTGAATTTATCTGTGTATAAATTCA
This sequence comes from Madoqua kirkii, assembly GCA_006408675.1. Lineage (NCBI taxonomy): Eukaryota > Metazoa > Chordata > Mammalia > Artiodactyla > Bovidae > Madoqua > Madoqua kirkii. Next base: position 24,325 of record SJYC01119315.1, read on the forward strand.
ATGCTACATGATCAAAACCACGGCAGGAATTTTTGTGTTCAATTCTGTGCTTTTAAAATATTTTTAGTTTTTAAGCATTTCAATTGTAAATTTCCAATCAGACAAAAGTAGAGAGAATAAGGTAATTAACTTTACTGTACTCATCACCCATGTTCAGTGGTCAAGAATTATTATTAGCATATGACCAAGCTTTATTTACACATTATCCCCCTACCTTAGCACTCCACCCTAATGGACTATTTTGAAGCAAATCCCAGACATCACACAATTCACCTGTATGTAACTATGAAAGATAAGGACTCTAAAAAATTATTGCTATGATGCTATTATACTGTCTCATTTTAAAAAGTTAGTAAAAACTTGGTAACTTACAATCAAATACCAGGCTTCCCTGGTGGCTCAGTGATAAAGAATCTCCCTGCCAGTGCAGGAGATGCAAGTTCAATCCCTAAGTCAGGAAGATCCATGCAGTTAGAAAGAGTTGAACACGAGTTAGTGATTAAACAACAGCAATCAAATACTAGTCAGTATCAAATTCAATATGTATTTAAATACACATACTCATGTATACACACATATATGGTTGGATTTTTAGAATCAGAATCCAGACTAGACCTTCACTTTGTATTTTCATAATATAAATCTAAAATTCCTTTAAATATAAACTTTCACCTCCATTTTCCCTTTATACTTTATTTGTTAAAGAAACTAGGTTATTTTCCTATAGAATTTGCCACATTCATGTATTTTTCTGAATGTTCCCTCATGATTCCCTTTAGAATTTCCTCTGATCCCTATTTCCTAGGCTGCATCTAGACATACAAATTTGATCAGATTCAGTTTTGATGTTTTGGCAATAACACTTCATTTAGAATGTTGGATCCCTCCCATTGTGCCACATTAGGAAATCCACAATGCCTCTCTTTATTTTGGTGTTAAGATTGATCCATAGGTTTATATGTGGTTGGATTAGCTCATCCATTAAAAAGTGCCCTGTCAGTTGTTCACTGAATGATTTAGTTTTCATTGGTAATTATTATATAGGTCTATTTTTTCAACAAGTATTGCAATATAGTAACAGACTATCATTCCTTTTTATTTAATAACTGGAATTCTTATCTAGAAAATAACCTTACTTCATCAAGTGTTTATGTTGAGGCACAATTTGTATAGGAAAGCAGAAAAATGCTTGGTTCTTTTGCTTTAATTATAAGTTTTCAGAATAATAGTTTGATTCTCTAAAATTTTGTCATTGTAACCTTATGGATCTTATCATATTTGACAGTTTTTAATTCATTGCTTTTATTTGTTTTTTTTGTTGTTGTTTAACTTATCTCATTTTTGCTAATAAGAACCTCTTTAATTTTGCCTCCAAGTCCTTTTGAAATGATCCAAATAGTCACTGATATATTCTCACTTTCTGGTAGGCCAAGCAGTCCCAGACTCATATTTTCAGCTCAGACCAAGAAACACTCATATGACTAAGGCATCTCGGTTCCTTTTGCAGAAAATGAGGTTCATAGCCCACAATCTGGATAATGGGGAGGCTCACAGCTCATCAACTGACAACTAATTCTAGGCCTTTTTGATAGCAAGATTTTAAGAGAAATAATTTGTTTATATTGCTATCTCCATACTTTCCATATTTCCAATTCAAATTTTGGATTATAAGTTTTTATTTGTTAAGTATTTTATTTCATATGTTTATTTCTTATTTCTTGAACTGAGAAGTTTAGTTCCATAAGTTTAGTTCTGAAAGGTTGTTGTTGAATCACGACGCCGGGATTCTTGGCCCCCGGAGGAGAAGAATTCAATCCGGGGCCAGAGACGAGGCTTGAATCGCTCAGAGCTTTTATGTAATAAAGTTTTATTAAAGTGTAAAGGAGATAGAGAAAGCTTCTGACATAGGCATCAGAAGGGGGTAGAAAGAGTACCCCCCTGCTAGTCTTAGCAATGAGTTTATGTATTCTCCAACTAATCTAAAGAAGGTCTGGAGGTTGTAAAGACCTCACCAGACCTACTCCCATAATTTACATTTTAAGATAACAGAATTAGCCAGAAGGTTTACTCCAGAGACTGTCCTCAGGCAGAATACATTGTTGTTACATAATCCTAAGGAATGTAGAGAAAAAAGTTTGTCCTTTCTTCCTCCTTGAGAATTCCAGACCCCTCTCTCCTTGGGGACCCCTGGACTTCTTATCAACCTGCCTAGGAAATGGCTCTCTCAGTTCCATAAGATTGTACATATGCAATAATTTAACAGCAATATCAATAATATAATTAGTTAAAACAACTGAAGATTTCTTTGCAATTGTTATTGTCATTAGGATATACTCGTCAGGCATATATAACCAACTAATTGGTTTATGCCACTTAAAATAATCTGCATGTGGTTAAGCAACCAGTTCATACAGTTATATTCCTGTGTTTCATTTTGCCTTTGGTTTCTATGGATTGTTTTTTTAGTTTGAATTGTTGTTTTAAAGATTATTTAAAAGATTATTACATCCCTAAAGTTAAAACTTCAAAGTAAGGCACATTCAGAGAACTTTAGCTTATTTACCTTGTCCTTTTCCCTGGATGTCACCATTTTTATTCATTTTTGGTTTGTTTTTTTAAAAAAATTATAGATACACTTATATATGTATTCCTATCCCTCTTTTCTTTGATAAAAGTTAACACTTTACATGATTAAATATCTTGCTCCTTTTCACTGAAAAAATACATTCTTAAAGTATTCATTAGAATTCCTAACTATTTTTACAAAAAGCAGACATTTTAAACATGGGGCCAGGAACCAGGGTAGGTAATCTCATTCAGTCAATCAACTTTTAATGAGAGATTAATAGAAGTATGTATAATAGTCTTGTGATAATAAGATTAATAAGCCACAGATTCTATAATAATGGAGCTTAAGTTCTATTAACAGAGAGAGATACTTAACTAACAATTACTCTACAGTGTTAAGTGCTGATGGAAGTGCACAAAGAGTGCTGCCAGAGGAACCCATGGGAGAGACATCAAAACCAGAGAGGCCTTGAGCTGAGTCCTAAAGAATGGGTAGGAGTTGGCCAGCATAAAGGTAGAGTCTACAGGAGGGTTCAGGTAAAGGGAGAAGCAGACATGAATTTCCATGGACTGGGGGATGATAACATGGGCCTAAAGAGATGAGATTACATCAAAATACTGCATTTTGGACTCTTTTGTTGACCATGATGGCTACTCCATTTCTTCTGAGGGATTCCTGCCCGCATTAGTAGATATAATGGTCATCTGAGTTAAATTCACCCATTCCAGTCCATTTTAGTTTGCTGATTCCTAGAATGTCGACGTTCACCCTTGCTATCTGTTGTTTGACCACTTCCAATTTGCCTTGATTCATGGACCTGACATTCCAGGTTCTTATGCAATATTGCTCTTTATAGCATCGGATCTTGCTTCTATCACCAGTCACATCCACAGCTGGGTATTGTTTTTGCTTTGGCTCCATCCCTTCATTCTTTCTGGAGTTATTTCTCCACTGATCTCCAGTAGCATATTGGGCACCTAATGGCTGGGGAGTTCCTCTTTTCATATCCTATCATATTGCCGTTTCATACTGTTCATGGGGTTCTCAAGGCAAGAATATGAATTGGCTTGCCATTCCCTTCTCCAGTGGACCATATTCTGTCAGACCTCTCCACCACGACTCTCCCGTCTTGGGTTGCCCTGCAGGATGGCTTGGTTTCATTGAGTTAGACAACGCTGTGGTCCTAGCCTGTCTAGTTTTCTGTGAGTATGGTTTCAGTGTGTCTGCCCTCTGATACCCTCTTGCAACACCTACCATCTTACTTGGGTTTCTCACCTTGGGCATTGAGTATCTCTTCATGGCTACTCCAGCAAAGGACAGCTGCTGCTCCTTACCTGGGGTGAAGGGTGTCTTCTTACCACCATCAACGTGGGATAGCTCCTCTAGGCCCTCCTGCACCTGCGCAGCCACCGCTCCTTGGGTTGTTCCTCCCAGCCACTGGCCCTGGCCTCAGGTGCGAGGTGGCTTCTCCTGGCTGCCCCTGTAAGAGATGGGAATACCAGACCACCTAACCACTCCAGCAAAGGACAGCTGCTGCTCCTTACCTGGGGTGAAGGGTGTCTTCTTACCACCATCAACGTGGGATAGCTCCTCTAGGCCCTCCTGCACCTGCGCAGCCACCGCTCCTTGGGTTGTTCCTCCCAGCCACTGGCCCTGGCCTCAGGTGCGAGGTGGCTTCTCCTGGCTGCCCCTGTAAGAGATGGGAATACCAGACCACCTAACCTGCCTCTTGAGAAATCTGTATGCAGGAACTTGGGTTTCTCTTACCTTGGGCGTGGGTTATCTCTTCACGGCTGCTCCAGCAAAGCATAGCTGCTGCTCCTTACGTTGGACTAGGGGTATCTCCTTACCGCCGTGGTTCCTGACCTTCAACGTGTAATTGCTCCTCCAGGCCCTCCTGCGCCTGGCAGCCACCGCTCCTCGGGTTGCTCCTCCCGGCCGCCGGCCCTGGCTTCAGGCTCGGTGGCTCCTTACGGTGGCTCCTCAGGTTCACCACCCCTGACCTCGGACGCGGGGCGTCTCTTCCAGGCCGCCACTCCTGACCTTGAACACAGGATAGCTCCTCTTGGCCATGTTTAGTGCGTCTGCTCTCGCAGCTGCCTGCGCTCAGTGCGCCGGCTCTCGCATTCCCTTCTCTAGAGGATGTTCCCAAGCCAGGGATCAAATTCAGGTCTTCCACATCGCAGGCAGATTCTTTACCATCTGAGCTACCAGGGACGCTTTGTTTATCCGTACAGGTATAATTGCAGTTCATCATGCATGTGCTATGGAAGCTGTCTCATCTTTGGGCTTTTCTGTAAGCATTTAAGACTTTCTTTCCCATCTCCCTGGCACCAGAAGTGGGGGTAAGTGGGTAAAAAATAGTGGGTCATTGGGAGACAAGTTTTTGGTTACGTACAAATCAATGAATTGGAGACACTCAGAGCAACAAAATAGTCTTAAAGGTAAAATAATCCTTGACAGTATAAAAGATGGCTATAAGAAACATGCAGGTAATTAATGTTTGTAAGATTTCAAGAAATTTTTTTCTTTAAACTTGGAAGGGAATATTGCATGATGACTGTGTGTTAGTTGGGGTCATGGCTAGAAACAAAATTCCTCTCAAATGATTCCAATGAAGATACACTGATGCAGTCGTTCTTAACCTTGGCTGTGTTTAAAACACTTGGGGAGCTTTAAGAAAACTGATGCCTGTGTGCTGACCCCAAAGGTTCTGGTTTAGTTGGTCTGGTTTGTGAACTGGCCATTGGGAGTTTAAAAATCTTTCCAGCTATTCTAATATGCACCTCAAATTGAGAATCACTGCTTTAATGAAAGGACTGATTTCAGAGGTGTGGGTTGTATTAAGAAAGGATGGTAACACACCAGAGACTAGTAATGAGGAAGAGGAAGAATCATTAACTACTCTTATAGCCAAGGAACAAAGAACATAATAGAAACAGAATGACCCAGTGAGAGTTGGACTTGTGGAAAAGGGGCCGTTTTACCAGAGTGTAGTTTGAGGAAGACACAGCTACTTCCAGACACATTGGTGAAGCAGGGCGTATTTGTCAAGGTTTTCCAGAGAAACAATACTAATAGGATCTCTATGTCTCTGTCTCTACCCCAGTATATACACACACACACAGATTTATTTTAAGAAATTGACTTGTGATTATGGAGGCCAATAAGTGGGTCTCCAATACTCTAATACTTTGGCCAGATGATGTGAATAAATGACTCATTGGAAAAGAAGACCCTGATGATGGGACAGATTAAGGGCAGAAGGAGAAGAGGGTGACAGAGGATGAGATGGTTGGATGGCATCACAAATTTAATGGATATGAACTTGAGCACACTCTGGGGGATGGTGAGGGACAGGGAAGCCTGGCATGCTGCAGTAATGGGGTCATGAAGAGTCAGGGACGACAACAAGTGGGTCTCCAGCCTGTAGACCTGGAAAAGCCTGTGTTGCTGTTCAAATCTGAAGTCTGTCAGCTGGCTGAATCCCCTTTTATTAGGAAGAGATCAGTCTCTTATTCTACTTAGGCTTTCAGATTGGACGAAGTCCACCCACATTGTGGAGGGTGGTATGCTTTAATCAAAGCCCACCAATTTAAATGTTAATGAAAGTGAAAGTTGCTCAGTTGTGCACTACTTTTTGAAACCCCATGGACTATACAGTCCATGGAATTCTCTGGGCCAGAATACTGGAGTGGGTAGCCTTTCCTTTCTCCAGGGGATCTTTCCAACCCAGGGATCGAACCCAGGTGTCCTGCATTGCAGGTGAATTCTTTACCAGCTTAGTCACCAGGGAAGCCCAAGAATACTGGAGTGGATAGTCTATCCCTTCTCCAGTGGATCTCCTGTGTCTCCTGCATTGTAGGTGGGTTCTTTACCAACTGAGCTATCAGAGAAGCTTAATTTAAACATTAACCTCATCTCAAAACCATCTCACAGAAACATCTAGAAAATGTTTGTCAACATATCTGGGCACTATTGCCAAATTTATACATAAAGTTAATGGTCACAAAGAAAGGGATTAGAAAAGTAGTCCAACTTTTTTCTCTTCTCTCTTCCCTTCCTTTGGTCAAACAGCCTCCAAAACAATATGGAAAAGAATGAAAAATCGATCTGAAGAGGCAAATGGAAGATGATCTGCACGTACCACTAACGTATTTATCATAGATTTGACCATTATTTTGGCAATGTCTTTTCTATTGTTTCAATTCCATTTTAACTTGAGCAATATTGTAGCATTTTATTTATAAAATGTTTTTATGTTTAAAATAAAACATAAATTTTATAAAATTTATTAAAACATTTTATTGTTTAAAAAGCATAGTAATGATCTAGTGGTTTCTAAAATGATTTTCTAATGATCTTTGCTGGAATAGTTTCTGTTTAGACTAGGGTAACATAAGGAGGCTTGTGTCATAAGCACTAGTGTGGTTTTTATTAACCAGTAAGAGTAGTATAGAAATTTATTGTCAGTTTAAATGGATATACTATCCTATTAAATTTTATATTACATGATGTGACAATTTTCAGGTTTTTAGAAAAAAATGATTGTATATTATATAGTTTATGTTCAGAATAAAGAATATGTCTGTGTATAAAGTTGTAAATAAATAGTATTTGCTATACTACCTAGATGGTGGTTGCAATAATTCAGATGAGAAATAATTGGTATCCAAGTATGCCGCTATAGAAGTGAGAAACAGAGCTTTGATTTAGTCTAGCAGCCGCACCTATTTCTTGTTTGTGTGTTATAATGGACTCAATAAATGGAGGAAAAACATGTTGATAATGATGTATCTATAATACATTGAAATGAAGATAGTTGAGGACCAAAGGAAAATCTTCTTTGAATCTTGGAAGAGCATTGTGGGATTGATGTTTACAGATTGGACAGTCATTGTACGCCAGTGATGGATGTAATAATGGCCATCTAAATGCTGTTTTCAAAGACACATTAACTTTGAGAGCCACTAATATTTAAAGAGTGTACAGAGAACTAAATGAGGAATGCTCAGAGAAGTGAGAGATAAACTAAAAAATAAGAGGACTCGAGAAAGCCAAACTAAGAAAGGATTTCAAAGATGAAGTAGTACCAAGTGATAAGAAAATGTTAACCTTAGTGAGAACAGTTTGCAGTGTTGAGGTGGAAACTGAACTATAACAGGCTGAAGAAAGAGCGTGAAGTGAGGAACTGGAGACTGTGGGCAGATAATTCTATTAAGAAGTGTGGCTATGAAAAAAAGGAGAAGGAAATGGAGCAGCAGCTGGAGAGGATGAATGGAATTTTCTCCCTCGCTCCCTCTCTCTCCCTTCTTTCTTTTTCGTCTCTCTCTCTCTCTCTCTCTTCATAATGGAACAAAAGAGTTAAAATAGTGCTTTGTACTCAGAGTTTAATATTCTTGGGTGCTAAGTCACTTCAGTTGTGTCTGACTCTGCAACCCTATGGACTGTAGTCCGCCAGGCTCCTCTGTCTGTGAGATTCTCTAGAATGGAGTGGGTTGCCATCCCCTCCTCCAAGGCATCTTCCCAAACCAGAGATTAACCCCCATCTCTTAGGTCTCTTGCATTGGCAGGCAGGCTTTTTTCCACTAGCGCCACCTGGGAAACCCTTGAGGTGAGTTAATTTTAGAGGTTGACTAGATCCAGGCTATGACTTGTGAAAGTTGAGTGATGGTAAAGATCTTTGGGGTAGAGGAGGTCAATTGTGTAGCTCAGATGTGGAATAGGGTTTTATAGGTAAAGATGAAGAATGTAGGTCTCATAACAATATTACCATTAGATGGCAGGGAATTGTCCAAGGGTTAGAAGATGAGAGCTGCAGGCTCAGGTAAATGGATGTAAAACCACACAGCATGAGCTTAAAACAAGAGGGGCTTCTTGAATGAAAATAAATGTGTGACAAATAGTAAGTGGCGTAGGGAGCCAGGAGGATGCCAGCCCTGCCACAAGGGCTGAGATGTTTATGTTGACATATGGGAGAATGCAAAGTTCCTGCTAGAGAAGTCAGCATGAGAAGAATTGACCTCCCTTTGAGGTTAGGTTACTGTTTAAACAAAACAAAACAGCCATTCAGGACATGTCCTGGGAGAGGTTAAAGATGTAAAGATATAGAGGATTTGGATTTGCTTGCTTCTTTTTCAGAATGAAGAGTTCTAAAGACCCATGGAAGGATCTGGAATGAGGGCAGAACTGGAGGGAAAGGAGCAGAAGGAAGATGGGCCACTAGGGCTAGTGGTCTTATCTGTGACATCTAAGATGGAGAGGGGGGTAAAGAGTTGTAGGTTAGCCAGAAGTGACATAGGTGGGATTCCAATTATTAATGGAAATTTGATTTCTCGTAATTTTGGTAGTGCCTTGAACCCAAGTCTCCAGTTATCTGATTTTATAGATAGCCTGCTTCGTATAGATACTAAGATGATCTAGCTTGCCAGGAGGCCATGGTGATCATTAAGGCCTCTTGTTGCTCCTTAGCCTCTAGCATGTGTCAGATGAGTCCAAACTTCAGGAGGAACAAATAGTCACAGTCAGTGGCAGTCATTATAGTAAGCATGACTAAATGTAGTGACTCTGTTATTCTCACTTTCCCCTCAGCAGGACATTTTGGAATCTGAGAGATGCTTATGGGAAACCTGTGGTTCACCAGTGGGATTGTTGAGGAACGCTGGTTTCCATGTCTTTCCTTGTAGGGGTTAGCTGAAATTCCCCAGTAGCCTCATAACACAGAGTTAATCCCTTTCAGTTCTAAGAGGGAAGAAGTAGGGATTTTTTAGGAGAAAGGAGAATCCCCAGTCTCAGTCCCACTATTCTTTATAATCATATACAAAGGGACAAAATTCCTGAAGTCACCATATGTATTTTCATGCCTTCAACTAGAACTTTCGGAGAAGGCAATGGCAGCCCACTCCAGTACTCTTGCCTGGAAAATCCCATGGATGGGGGAGCCTGGTGGGCTGCCATCTTTGGGGTCGCACAGAGTCGGACATGACTGAAGCGACTTAGCAGAAGCAGCAGCAGCAGCATGAGAACTTCTCAGGGTGTGCATTTTTATAATCCATATCCTATCTTAGAAACTGCATCTGGGGTTTGTATCTTATTGTGGTTTTGTGCATTCATTTCATTCTTACCTAACAGACTATGTCTCTTAAAAACAGTTTTGTGGACATATTTTTTAAAAATATGATTCAGATAAAATTTAATTCTTGAGTTTTACTTCTTATTTTCTCCCAATATCTAAGTTGTGACTATGAGAGTAAGTATTTTGGATTCTTAAAGAATATTGCCAAGTTAGGATAATTATTCTTGTCAATAAACATTTATGAACCCATAGGGGAGGTATACTCCTATTGTATTTGAGATAAAGAATGACTAAGTAAAGAATAATCCATAAGAAAGAATACTGGAAATGAAAATTATTGAAAATTCTGCAGTATCAATTATTCAAATGTCTATTAGAATATATTTTGGAACCAATGAAAAAAGAATCAAAATTGTACAAATGTATTGAGAAAACAGTAGGACAGTATTTTCCAGCATCATATTTCATCTTCAATTTAGAAATTCTTTTAGGAAAATTATATTTTCATTTTAATGAGGCATTTTATTCATTGCAAGTTCAGTACTATTGATGACCACTAAGAAGGTTTACCTGGGCGTAATAGGATTCTGGGGAGATGGTGAAGCAGGAGGCACCAAGGGTTCGTCCCACCCACGCAGTAGTTACACAGACAGAATTTAGCTGATGTAACTGTTTTGAAACCCTGGAATCTAATGAAGGCTTGCTACTTTTAGGGGAAGGCTTGGACATTAAATCATGCTTAGCTGCAATTTCAGCATTTAAGAACTACCCATCCCACATTCCTCAGCCCAATGGCAGATAGCTGTGTATGTGTTTCTGAAGCAGCTTATGCATGGCTTGCAGGAACCAGCATGGCAATAAGAACTCTGTCCTTCAAATATCAGGGGTTTATGTTCTGATTGCTATTTCTGATCATGGATTTGCAGACACAGAAGTGGGCAGCTGTATTTGTTGCACCACATCTTATTGTTGGAAGCCCCTCCTGCTTCCAGATGAACTGAATTCCAGGAGAATTAAAGGGCCAGCATTCCCCTGCTTTACACTTTCTTTTTCTTTTCTTTTTTTTTTTCTTCACATTTTGGGAGCCAAAGATTAAAGATAAGAATATTCAAAAGCAACCATGTATATAGTGGAAATTAGAAAGCTGCCATGCATGCCCAGAGCTCCAGAGAAGAGCAAGGAAAGATAAAGTCTTCTTAAGTGAACAATGCAAAGAAATAGAGGAAAACAGTAAAATGGGAAAGACTAGAGATCTCTTCAAGAAAATTGAAGATACCAAGGGAACATTTCATGCAAAGATGGGCACAATAAAAGGCAGAAATGGCAAGGACCTAACAGAAGCAGAAGAGATTAAGAAGAGGTGGCAAGAATACACAGAAGAACTGTACAAAAAGGTCTTAATGATTGGGATAACCACAATGGTGTGGTGATCATCTAGAGCCAGACACCCCAGAGTGTGAAGGTAAGTAGGTGTCAGGAAGCATTACTACGAGCAAAGCTTGTGGAGGATAAAATTTCAGCTGAACTATTTCAAATCCTAAAAGATGATGGTGTTAAAGTGCTGAGCTCAATATGCCAGCAAATTTGGAAAATTAAGCAGAGACCACAGGAATTGAAAAGGTCAGTTTTCACTCCAATCCCAAAGAAAGGCAATGCCAAAGAATGTTCGGACTACTGTATGATTGTACTCATTTCACATGGTAGCAAGTTAATGCTAAAAATCCTTTAAGCTAGCCTTCAATAGTACATGAACTGAAAATTTCCAGCTGTACAAGCTAGGTTGAGAATGTGGTAATCAAATTACCAACATTCATTGTATCATAGAAAAAGAAAAGGAATTTTAAAAAAACTTACTTCTGCTTCATTGACTATATTAAAGCCTTTGACTGTGTGGATTACAACAAATTGTGGAAGATTCTTAAAAAGATGGGAATAAAAAACCACCTTACCTATCTCCTGAGAAACCTGTATGCAGGACAAGAAGCAACAGTTAGAACTAGACATGGAACAATGGACTGGTTCAAAATTAGGAAAGTAGTACGTGGAGGCTGTATATTCTCACCCTGCTTATTTAACTTACATGCAGAGTACCACGTGAAATACTGGGCTGGATGACTCACAAGCTGGAATCAAGATTGCCTGTAGAAATACCAACAACCTCATATATACAGATGATACTACTCTTATGGCAGAAAATGAGGAGGAACTAAAGAACCTCTTGATGAGGGTGAGAGAGTATAAAAGCTGGCTTAAAACTCAGCATTCAAAAAACTAAGATCATGGCATCTTATTCCATCACTTCATGGCAAATAGAAAGGAAAATAGTGGAAACAGTGAAAAATTTTATTTTCTTGGTCTCAAAATTAGTGCAGATGTTGACTGCAACCATGAAATTACAAGATGCTTGCTCCTTGGAAGAAAAGCTATGCCAGACCTAGACAGTGTATTAAAAAGCAGAGACATCACTTTGCTGACACAGGTCCATATAGTCAAAGCTATAGTTTTTTTCCAGTGGTCATATACAGATGTGAGAGTTGGATGGTAAAGAAGGCTGCGTGCCAAGTAATCGATGTTTTCGAACTGGAGAAGACTCTTGAGAGTCCTTTGGACTGTCAGGAGATCAAACCAGTCAGTCCTAAAGGAAATCAATCCTGACTATTCACTGGAAGAACTGATGCTGAAGCTGAAGTTCCAATACTTTGGCTATCTGCTATGAAGAGCCAACTCATTGGAAAAGACCCTGATGCTGGGAAAGATTGAAGGCAAAAGAAGAAGGGAGCGATAGAGGATGAGATGGTTTGATAGCATCACTGACACAGTGGACATGACTTTGAGCAAACTTTGGGAGATATTAAAGGACAGGGGAACCTGGTATGCTGCATTCCATGGGGTTGCAAAGAATTGGCCATAACTTCGCAACTGAACAACAAGAACAACAATGATTCAGTAATCCTACTCTGGGTATGCATCCAACGTCAGTGAAAGAAAAGAGGAGTTATTTGTACCCTCATGTTCATAGCAACATTATTCATACCAGCTAAAACAGGAAAGAAATCCGAGTCCATCAATGTATGAATGGATATGTACGATGTGTTATATCCATACAATGGGGTTTTATTCAACCTCAAAAAGAAAGGCAGTTCTGGCACATGTTCCAACACGTTCCAGTATGTTCCGGCACAGTTCCAGCTCCTAATCAATCCTGATGACACTAAGCTTAGCAAAATAAACCGATCACCAAAGACAAATAATGTATGATTCCACTTATGTGAATTACTTAGAGTAGTCAAAAATCATAGTGAAAGAAAATAGAAAGATGGTAACCAGGGACTACAGTATAGGGAACTGTGATGGCAAGATGTTGTTTAATGGGTATAAAGTTTCTCTTTTGCAAGAAGAAAATAGTCTGGAGATGGATGGTGGTGATCATTGCACACCAATATGAATGTGCTTAATAATAATGAACTTTTTACTAAAAACATGATTAGTTCTGAGTTAGACATATAATGTTTAGAGTCATTGAGTAGAAACTGCTGAAGCCACGATTGAATTAGGTCACTTGGAGAGAGGAGGTAGAGTGAGAAAGCAGAGCACGAACCACGGTTTTCACAGTCCAATTGAGAAAAAGAAGCTTATGCAAATATCTGAAAAATAATTACCAGAGTAAAAGGAAGAAAACGACTGGGCAATAAGTAGTGGCAGTCAAGCCTGGAGAAAAAGGAATCGCTTTAGTAAGCTCAGTAAGATCATATATATGAACTAATCATATATGAAATATGTGTAGCCTAATTGGCCACATCAGTCCTTCCAAAGAACACCCAGTCCCTCTTTTTATGTATGTGCTTAGTTTATTCCTGAAAACTGTCAATAAAATTCATATTACAGTGTTTACACAAGTTATACATATATCTCTGCAGCCTTGGATATATCTATAGCTATGTTGATATCAGCACTTATATTTTAACATATATTGTATATTTATATACACCAATCTCTAAAAAATTTTGGGAAATATGTTTTCGATTTTTGGGGGGAGCAGCATATTTTATTGAAAGGAAGGATGGCCCTTATAAACCAAAGCATAATAAACCAAAGAATAATACCTTCAAGAAAGAGCTGTTGTAAATATTATCAATGTTTTACAAGTTAAATAAGTGAAATGGAAAACTGATTGTATGTAAGACTCTCACAAGATCACTGGTGAGCTATAGAAGATGACTTTTAGAGGAGTAGTGACAGAAGTCAAACTTAATGGATTGAGGAATGAAGGAACCTAAGAAGTAGTGAGGAAAGATTATGTAACACTTTCAAGAAGGTCAATGGTAAAGACAAGGAAGGAAATCAGCGATAGTTTTTATAGTATGTAGGAGGAAGGATTTTCTTTATCTGAATACAAAAATTTACCATTTGTGGGACGAGGGAAGCTGACTCTGGAAAAAGCCATATTTAAAATGGAGGTGATAGGATAATTGGCTAGACTAACATCTCAAAGGAGATAAAAATATTTAGATTTAGAACACAGATTAGCTGACCACAGATAGAGTACTCTTTCTCACAAGATAGGTTGCAAGATTATGAAAATTGGTGTCATTACTGGAAAGTTAGATGTGTAGAGGGGGAAGCTTGAAGATACTCATATTTGATGGCCTATACTTGTCTGTGAAATTGGAAGCAGAAGTTTTTGCTCATAAATGAGAGTGAGAGTCATGATCCTCAAACAGTGCTAGAGATTTGGGACAGTCCCTCTGAGAATGTGAAAGGGAATTTACCAGGAACAAGACAAATGAAAATGAAAGGTTGGTGATGAAAACTTCATGTTTCTAAGTTACAATCATCTATCAAAAACTAATTTGGAAATGCAAGCACTTCTGCTACACTGAAAAACTCACTAGATTTGCAATGTGAAAAATTATTTTTAGTAACATATACAAAATGCTTTATTTACGTTGTATTGATGTTTCTATCCACAACTCTGACCCACATATATGAAAAGTCCGTGGCATGTTTGCCCATCATGGAAAAAAAAAAAGTGGCAGAAATGGAAAATATGAGTAGGGGTATTGAAGAGCTCTTAAATCCTGAAAAATAAAGTTAATTGAAATAATTAATTTAGAAGCAAGCTCTGTAGATAGACAGACTGGATTTGAATTTGAAGCTTCAGTAATTGTTAGGCAAACCTTGTCATTGCTCTTCTCCTTTTATCTGCAAGTTTTAAAAAAAGCCATCTTCAGTGGGTTTTTTGAGACCTATCAAATAATGCAAAATGCTTTAAGAAATAGTAGTTGACATATCAAATGTTGAATGAATTTTAGTTATTTTAAATTTCTTCTTTTATCAGTTCTAAGGAAAAAGGACAGAAATCTTTTTCCTCTACTGAGAGGTTTATGCAAATAGCATTTTCTTTGTTCATGCTATGTTCTAACATTTGTTACATTATGCAAAGTCTAACACCAAGTATGACAGCCAGTTCAGCTCAGTTCACTTCAGTTCAGTCGCTCAGGCGTGTCCAACTCTTTGTGACCCCATGAATTGCAGCACACCAGGCCTCCCTGTCCGTCATGAACACCCAGAGTTCAGTCAAACTCAACGTCCATCGAGTTGGTGATGCCATCCAGCCATCTAATCCTCAGTCATCCCCTTCTCCTACTGCCCCCAATCCTTCCCAGCATCAGAGTTTTTACAAATAAGTCAACTATGTGCATGAGGTGGCCAAAGTACTGCAGTTGCAGCTTTAGAATCAGTCCTTCCAAAGAACACCCAGGACTGATCTCCTTTAGACTGATCTCCTTTAGAATGGACTGGTTGGATCGCCTTGCAGTCCAAGGGACTCTCAAGAGTCTTCAACACCACAGTTCAAAAGCATCAATTCTTCGGCGCTCAGCCTTCTTCACAGTCCAACTCTCACATCCATACATGACTACTGGAAAAACCATAGCCTTGACTAGACGGACCTTTGTTGGCAAAGTAATGTCTCTGCTTTTGAATATACTGTCTAGATTGGTCATAACTTTCCTTATAAGGAGTAAGCATCTTTTAATTTCATGGCTGTAGTCACCATCTGCAATGATTTTGGAGCCCCCAAAATAAAGTCTGAATAATTTAGTTAGTAACTAATTTAATATTTTTGTTTTGTTTATATGTATTTGATCTAGAATAATTTCAGTACCGTTAAATTTTTTTTTCTCTTTCTGGTATAATTTATAATGCAAATATGCTCTGTAGATGATGCCACTTAAACATAAAATTTAAAACTGTATACATATGTCAAATACCTACGGCTTTTTCAGCAATGTTACATGCAAATAATATAAGAATGAATAAGATAGCATTCCTATTGCAAGAATCTTCCCAAATATTTCTTTCTGTCTCTGCCAAAGGACTCGCTTGGATATAGGGGTTTTTATTTTAATTTATTTTTTTAATTGAAGGGTAATTGCTTTACAGAATTTTGTTGTTTTCTGTCAAACCTCAATATGAATCAACCTTAAGTATACATATATCTCCTCCCTTTTGAAGCTCCCTCCCATCTCCTGCCCCATCTAGATTGACACAGAGCCTCTGTTTGAGTTTCCTAAGCCATACAGTATATTCCTATTGGCTCTCTATTTTACATTTGGTTATGTAACTTTCCATGTCACTCTTTCCATACATTTCACCCTCTCCTCCCCTCTCCCCATAAGTCTTTACTCTATGTCTGTTTCTCCATAAATAAATAAACCCTTCAGTACAATTTTTCTAGATTCCATATATATGTGTTAGATACGATATTTATCTTTCTTTTTCTGACTCACTTCACTCTGTATAATAGGTTCTAGGTTCATCCACCTCATCAGAACTGACTCAAATGTGTTCCTTTTTATGGCTGAGTAATATTCTATTGTGTATATGTACCACAATTTCTTTATCCATTCATCTATTGATGGACATCTAGGTTGCTTTCATGTTCTAGTTATTGTAAATAGTGCTGCAATGTACAATGGGATACATGTGTCTTTTTCAACTTTGGTTTCCTCAGGGTATATGTCTAGGAGTAGGATTGCTTGGTCATATGGTGGTTTTATTCCTAGCTTTTTAAGGAAACTCTATACTGTCTTTCATAGTGACTATATCAATTTATATTCCCACCAACAGTGCAAGAGCATGCCCTTTTCTCCACACCCTCTCCAACATTTATTGTTTATAGACTTTTTGATGATGGTCATTATGACCTGTGTGAGGTAATATCTCATTGTAGTTTTGATTTGCATTTCTCTAATAATGAGTGATGTTGAGCATCTTTTCGTGTGTTTGTTAGCCATCCATATGTCTTCTTTGGAGAAATGTATGCTTAGGTCTTTTTCTCACTTTTTGATTGGGTTGGTTTTTTTTTTTTTTTCTGACATTGAGTTGTATGAGCTGCTTGAATATTTTTGAAATTGATCCTTTGTCAGTTGTTTAATTTGCTACTATTTTTTCTTATTCTGAGGACTGCCTTTTCACTTTGCTTATAGTTTCCTTTGCTGTGCAAAAGCTTTTAAGATTGATCAGGTTCCACTTGTTTACTTCTGTTTTTATTTCCATTATTCTGGGAGGTAGGCCTTAGAGCATCTTGCTTTGGTTTATGTCATCCAGTGTTCTGCCTATGTTTTCCTCTAAGAGTTTTATAGTTTCTGTTCTTACATTTAGGTTTTTAATCTGTTTTGAGTTTATCTTTGTGATGGTATTAGGAAGTTTTCTCATTTCATTCTTTTATATGTAGCTGTCCAGTTTTCCCAGCACAATTTATTGTTGAGGCTATCTTTGCCCCATTGTATATTCTTGCCTACTTTGTCCAAAATAAGGTGCCCATAGGTACAGGAGTTTATTTCTGGGCTTTCTATCTTGTTCCATTGCTCTATACTTCTGTTTTTTTGTGCCAGTACCATACTGTCTTGATGACTGTAGCTTTGTAGTATAATCTGAAGTCAGGAAGGTTGATTCCTCCAGCTCCATACTTCTTTCTCAAGACTATTTGGCTATTCGGGGTCTTTATGTTTCCATATGGATTGTGAAATTTTTTGCTCTAGTTCTGTGAAAAATACCATTGCTAATATGATAGGGATCACATTGACTCTATAGGCTGCATTTGGTAGTATAGTCATTTCCACAACATTAATTCTTCCTCCCCAGGAACATGGAATGTCTCTCCATCTGTTTGTATCATTGATTTCTTTCATTAGTGGCTTATAATTGTCTATGTACAGTTCTTTTGTCTCCTTAGGTAAGTTTATTCCTAGATATTTAATTCTTTTTGTTGTAATGGTGAATTTGTTCGATTCCTTAATTTCTCTATCTGATTTTTCATCATTAGTATATAGAAGTGCAAGTGATTTCTGTGTATTGATTCTGTATCCTGCAACTTTGTTAAATCCATTGACTAGCTCTAGTCATTTTCTGATACAATCTATATGGTTTTCTATGTACATTATCATGTCATCTGCAGACAGTGAGAGCTTGACTTCCTTGTTTCTCATCTGGATTTCTTTGCTTTCTTTTTCTTCTCTGGTTGCTCTAGCTAGGACTTCCAGAGCTATGTTGAATAATAGTAGTGCAAGTGGACACCTTTGTCTTGCTCCTGATCTTAGGGGGAATGCTGTCAGTTTTTCACCACTGGGAATGATGTTTGCTGTAGACTTATCATATATGGCCTTATTATGTTGAGGTAGGTTCCTTCTATGCCTATTTTTTTTAAGTTTTATTCATAAATGGATGCTGAATTTTGTCAAAGGCTTTTTCTGCATCTATTGAGATGATCATATGGTTTTTATTTTTCAATTTGTTATAGAGTGTTTCACATTTATTGATTTGCATATATTGAAGAATCCTTGAATCTCTAGAATAAACCCAACTTGATCATAGTGTATGAGCTTTTTGATGTGTTGTTGAATTCTGTTTACAGAAATTTTGTTGAGGATTTTTACATCTGTATTCATCAGTGATATTGGCCCGACATTTTCTTTTTTGTGTGTTGTTTTTGTCTGGTTTTTGTTTTTATTAGGGCGATGCTAGCCTTGTAGAATGAATTTGGAAGTGTTCCTTCCTCTGCAATTTTTGGAAAGAGTTTTAGAAGGATAGGCATTAGATCTTCTCTAAATGTTTGATAAAATTCTCCTGTGAAGTCATCTGGTCCTAGGCTTTTGTTTCTTGGGGAGATTTTTGATAACAGCTTCAATTTCAGTGCTTGTAATTGGATTGTTCATAGTTTCAATTTCTTCCAGGTTCAGTCTTAGAAGACTGAACTTTTCTAACAATCTGTCTGTTCTTCCAGGTTATCCATTTTATTTCCATATAGTTGTTCATAAGTCTCTTATAATCCTTTGTATTTCTGCATTGTTTGTTGTAACCTCTCCTTTTCCATTTCAAATTTTGTTGATTTGATTCTTCTCTCTTCTTTTCTTGATGAGTCTGGCTAAAGGCTTGTCAGTTTTGTTTATTTTCTCAAAGAACCAGCTTTTAGTTTTATTAATCTTTATTATTATTTCTTTCATTTCTTTTTCATTTACTTCTGCTCCGATAGTTATGATTTCTTTCCTTCTATTTTTGGGTTTCTTTTGTTCTTCTTTTTCCAGTTGTTCTAGATGTAAAATTAGGTTGTCTATTTGATGTTTTTCTTGTTTCTTTAAGTAGGATTGTATTGCTATAAACTTTCCTCTTAGAACTGCTTTTGCTGCATACCATAGGTTTTGAGTTGTTTTCATTGTCATTTGTTTCTAGAAAGTTTTTGATTTCCCTTTTGATTTCTTCAGTAACTTTTTGGTTAGATGTGTTGTTTAATCTCCATGTGTTTGTACTTCTTATAGTTTTTTCCTTGTCATTGATATCTAGTCTCATAGCATTGTGCTTGGAGAAGATGCTTGATATAATTTCTTAAATTAACTGAGGTTTGATTTGTGATTCAAGATGTGGTTGATCCTGGAGAATGTTCCACATGTGCTTGAGAAGAAAGTGTATTCTTTTGCATTTGGATAGAATATCCTGAAGATATCAATGAGATCCATCTTATATAATGTATCATTTAAGACTTGTGTTTATTAATTTTCTGTTTTGATGATCTGTCTTTTGGTCTGAGTGAGGTGTTAAAGTCTCCTACTGTTATTGTGTTACTGTCATTTCTCCTTTGTGTCTGTTAGAATTTGTCTTATGTATTGCAGTGCTCCTATGTTGGGTGCATAGATATTTACAATTGTTATGTCTTCCTCTTGGATTCATGCCTTGATCATTAGGTGGTGTCCTTCTTTATCTCTTGTAATTTTATTTAGTTTAAGGTCTATTTTGTCTGATATGAGGATTGCTACTCCAGCTTTCTTTTGCATCCCATTTTCATGGACAATATTTTTCCATCCTCTCACTTTCAGTCTATATGTGTCTTTAGGTCTGAAGTGGGTCTTGTAGACAGCATATATATGGGTCATATTTTTGTATCCATTTAGGCAGTCTTTATCTTTTGGTTGGAGCATTTAATCCATTTACATTTAAAGTAATTATATATATATATATATATATATATATATATATTCTTATTGACATTTCTTAATTGTCTGGGGTTGATTTCACAGATCTTTTTTCTTCTCTTATATTTCTTGACTATATAAGTCCCTTTAACATTTGTTGTAAAGCTGGTTTGATGGTACTGAATTCTCTTAACTTTTGCTTGTCTGAAAAACTTGATTTCTCCATCAGTTTTGAATAAGATCCTTGCCTGTTACTGTAATCTTGGTTGCAGATTTTTCTCTTTCAGTACTTCAAATATATCTTGCCATTCCCTTCTGGCCTGCAGACTTTCTGCTGAAAGATCAGCTGTTAAGCTTATGGGGTTTCCCTTGTAAGTTACTTGTTGTTTCTCCCTTGCTGCTTTTAATATTCTTTGTGTTTAGTCTTTGTTCGTTCGATTAGTATGTCTCTTGATATGTTTCTGCTTGAGTTTATCCCGTATGGGACTCTTTGTGCCTCTTGGATTTAATTGACTATTTCCTTTTCCATGTTGGGGAAATTTTCATCTATAATAACGTCAAAAAATTTCTCATACTCCTTCTTTTTCTCTTCCTCTACTGGGACCCCTATAATTTAAATGTTTGTGTGTTTGATATTTTTCCAGAGGTCTCTGAGACTATCCTCAGCTCTTTTCATTCTGATTCAGATATTCTGCTCCTGATTCCTTCTAGAGTATTTTAAATTTCAGTAATTGTGTTGTTTGTCTCTGTATGTTTATTCTTTAATTCTTCTAGGTCTTTGTTAATTAATTCTTGCATTTTATCTGTTTTGTTTTCAAGGTTTTTGATCATCTTTACTATCATTATTCTGAGTTATTTTTCAGGTAGTTTGCCTGTTTCCTCTTCATTTATTTGGACTTCTGTGTTTCCAGTTCGTTCCTTCATTTGTGTAGTATTTTTCTGCCTTTTCATTGTTATTTTTATTATTTTTAACTTAATTTTGAGATCTCTTTTCCCCAAGCTTCAAGGTTGGATTCTTTCTTCCTTTTGGTTTCTGCCCTCCTAAGTTTGGTCCAGTGGTTTGTGTAAGCTTCCTATAGGGTGAGATTTGTGATCAGTTTTTGTTTGTTTGTTATTCCTCTGATGGGCAAGGCTAAATGAAGTGGTAATCCTGTCTGCTGATGACTGGGTTTGTATTTTAGAGTTGTTTGTTGCTTAGATGAGGCATCCTGCACAGTGTGCTACTGGTTGTTTGTTGATGCCAGGTCTTGTATTCAAGTGGTTTCCTTTGTGTGAGTTCTCATTATTTGAGACTCCCCAGGGTTAGTTTTCTGGTAGTCTGGGATCTTGGAGTCAATGCTCCCATTCCAAAGGCTCAGGGCTCAATCTCTGGTTAGGAAAGGAGATTCCAGAAGCAGTTTGTAACAGTTAAGTGAGATTAAAAGAAATATCCAGAATGAGAAACCAAAGATGAACTCCAGACAAATCGCACTTACCAAATTAGGCAAATAATATAAAATAATGGAATATACACACATACATATATACCCATGAGCAAAGTGACAGTCCAACAAAAATACAGTAGATTGACCTGGAGAACAAAGTAAATCAAAAATTATATTTACCAGTTAAGAACAAAACTGACTAAAGTACAAACTGGAAAACAAAACTAAAGCAAGGTGCCCAGTGAGGAATAAAACAATGAAAACAAAACTAACAAATATGTTGAGGGGAAAGGAAAGAAATAATAGATACACCAAGTTAAATAGAGGAAGATAAAGAAGATTTATATACATTAAAGATTAATTGCAAGGGGGAAAGAACAGTAGGAAAGGGAAACAAAGGAATACATGTAGGGAAAATATAATAGGTTTTTAAAAATTAAAATTTAAAATTATTTTAAAAATAAAAGAAAAAAAATGGAAAAAGAAAAAAAAAAAAGAAAGGAAAACACCACAGAACAGCAAAAGCCCAACATAGAGGCAGATGTTTATAATAATTGAAAGTGTGACTGAATATACACATATACATATACACCCATAAGCAAAATCAAAACAGTCCAACAAAAATAAAGTACAATAGACCGATCTGATGAACAAAGGAAACCAAAAGTTATATCTACCAGAACAAAACTAACTAAAGCAAAAATTGGAAAAGAAAACTAGAACAAGGTGCCAATTGGGGAATAAAGCAATGAAAATAAAACTAACAAATATGTTGAGCAGAAAGAAAAGAAAGAAATAATAAACATGCAAAGTTAAATAGAGGTAGATGGAGAAGATTTATATACATTAAAGTTTAACTGCAAGGGGCAAAGAACAGTAGGAAAGGGAAACAAAGGAATAAATGTAGAAAAAATATAACAGGTTTAAAAATTAAAAAAAGAAAAGAAAGGGGAAAAAAGGAAAACTTCATAGAACTGTAAAAGCCCAACATATACGCAGAGATTTATAACAGCAATATAAAATGTGACTGAGAAGAAAAAGCTCAAAAATTTAATTAGATTTCATAGTGCCAATAAAATTGACAGCTAAAACGGGGGTTGTGGGGCGGGAGTGGGGGAGAAACCAAAAAAGAAAAATCCAAAATAATCTACAAAGTAAGTCAAAACATAAGAATAATAAATGTTTTACTTGAGTCACTGCTGCGAGAGTCCTTTCCCTCACTGACAGTCACAGTCCACCTCACCTCCCTAGGATGCTCTCCACTGTGTTGATCTCTGGACCTGCTGTAGGGGCAGCTCAGTTCCTAGTCTGGTCCTACTCCTGTGTGTTCTTGCCTCCAGGGCCCACAGCTATCAGAACGAGTGTATTTTCTTTTGTGGGAGCTCTCAATGACCTTTTATATATTCCATAGAAACAGAGCTTGCCTAGTTGATTGTGTGGATTTAATCTGCAGCTTGTACAGCTGGTGGGAAGGTTTTAGGTCTTCTTCCTTAGCCACGCTGCCCCTGGGTTTCAATTGTGGTTTTATTTCCACCTCTGCTTGGGGGTTGCCCACAGGGGTTTGCTCCTGAGGCTGCGCTGGGGACTTGGGTTTGCCCCATAAGGGCCAGGTGTGGAGGTGGTGCAGCTGCTTGGGTCACAGGGATTCTAGCAGCTCCAACTACTCAGGGGAGTTGGTGGCTAGGGCAGCAAGAAACAGTGCTCTAGAAGGGTATGGAAACCAGTATTGGCCAATAGATTCCAGTATTCTTGCCTGGAGAACCCCCTTCCTTGACTTAGAAGCCTGGCAGGCCACAGTCTACAGGGTTACAAAGAGTTGGACACCACCAAAATGACCGTGTGTGCATAGATACAAGACTTTTTTGGCTGTGGCAGCTCTGCCTCAGTGAAGTTGAGGTGAAGGGAGTACGGCTGCTTGGCTTGTGGGGACCCTGGCGGCACCAACTGTGCAGGTACACAGATTGGACTGCTTCCGCAGCAGGAATTATAGCCCTATTAGAGACTTTTTGGAGCCCCTTGTAGCTTGTGATCAGAAGGCCTCTTTGGCCAGTCTTTATCTCAGCCAATTCATGCACCTAGAGGGCTCCCTTGTGTTGGGTTCTTCTCTGTTGTTCAGCATGTCAGGCACATAGAGGGGCACTCCTGGCTGGGGTCCTACTCTGTAGTTCTTGGATCAGTCACTTAAAGGAGCACCCTGGGTGGGGTCTTTCTCTGTAGTTCAGTGCATCAGGTCTTTGATGGGCCAGGCTATCTATTGTTCAGCTGCCCATGCTGGCATGTGGGGAGAGAGAGGCTATGGTGATGGCTCCACCATCCTACACATGACTCATCAGTAGCGCCTTACATCCATGGTTGCCTGGCTTTCTTCCACTGGCATTTCCCATCACAGTCTTCTCCCTCACATCCCCTCAATCCATCTCTCTGCAGTCAGCAGCAGCCCTCACCCTGGGATCACTCCACACTCCCCAAACTGCAGCTCCCAGCCGCTGCACCTTCCAGGGGACCCTTGTCCCTATCTGGGGTATGTATGGCTGTGCAAGGACTCTCTGATTCTCATTCCATTTAGGCTGCCACAGATCAGCTGCTTCACTCTCAGCCTTAAATGTTTCTGCTCTGACTCAGACCATTGCCCCGATGTGGGGACTGGCCCCTGCTTCAGTTCAGCAGGTCCAATCCTACTCTCACGCCTGTTTTTCTCCCATAGTTCCTTCATCCTACGGAGTTTTGCATGGTTCTGCATATTCTTTTCCTCTGGTCAGGTACTCCTGTTTGCTCTCAGCTGGTGTTCTGCATACACTTCTGTATCTGAAGGTGTATTCCTGATATATCTGTGGAGAGAGATGTAGTCCATGTCCACCTGCTCCTCCGCCATCTTGTTCTCTGGATTTAGTTTTGATTGACCATGATCCTTTAGTCATACCTATGTCAAATCAGAAGAACTAGGTATGTATTCTTACAGCAAAATAATTGGAAATTTTCATTCAGTCTTGAAATGATCTACCTTGCATTAAATTCTAGCATATAAGATTTCCGCTATTTTTCCCTCCATTATTTTCTTGGATTGAATAAGTTTAATTCTCTAATCTTAACCCAGAAGTCTTGCATTTCGTAGCCTTTATCATTATCACTCTGATTAGCAACCAGTAAGGTCAATACAAGTCACTGTAGCTGTCTTGCAGTTATAAGTATAAATTCCTGTCAGGCAAATTGATTATGATTTTTATTCTTCCTATTGCTTATTTATAGTTCTGCTCAATCCGTTTTCTATTTTGAAATATTTTGCAGTAGCCTCTTGACCATCTCCTCCAGAATGTTTGCACATGAATCCATCTTTACACTGATTCATGAAATTATTTTTGTTCTTGATATCCTGACTATTAGGGTGGTAATACGTAATTATTTGGAATAATCTAAAAGAATCCAGAGGGCTCAGATTAGCCATTCCTGTTAAAATACACTTTCTCCTTGGGAATTGTTTGTTGATTTATTTATTTACTCTTCTATATAAACAGGGGCTTCCCAGGTGGCTCAATGATTAAGAATCCACCTTCTATGAAGGAGATTTGGGTTTGATCCCTGGATCAAGAATATGCTTTGGAGGAGGAAATGGCAACCCACTCCAGTATTCTTGCCTGGAAAATTCCAAGGACAGAGAAACCTGGCAGGTTACAGTCCTGGGGGTCACAAAGAGTCTGACATGACTGAGCATGCATGTGCTATTTAAATGTACAGTCAGTGCAACCATGAAAAGGTATAGGATATCTCAGTTACTTCTGAATTTTAGATTATTTTCTGATGTCTTTTCAAATCTTCCTATGAGCTTTGTAAAGATTTTCTGCAATAGAAAACTGCACGCAAGCACCTTAGGGTCAAGCCTTTCTTCACCTAAGCTTAATGTCTTTAATGTGTGAGCTAAGATCATTATAAAACTCACAGAAAAGCCGATTCATCTGTTACCATGTATAGTAACATCTCAAAGAGACAACTAAACTTGACAGTTGAGGGGATTTGCAACTGAAAGAGAAAAAAACATGAGCCAAATTGAGAGTCATAAGATTATCCTCATTCACACTGTGGCTCCCTTTAAAGTGATTTATTCAAGATGGTTACCCATGTACTCTGAGTCACCTCCTTTCTTGACTACATGCTAATTCTGATTTTGGCATTTGTCTGTAGAATGTGTTTGTTCTTCCTTTTGAAAGGGAATTGTGCTGCATTTTCAGTAGTGTTTAAATCAGTTAATCATATTTCCCAATTATCCTGTAATGTTAGTTATTTGAATTTCAAGTTGCAATGTTCTTAGAGAAAGCTTAATATCTTCATTATATATACAGTCATGGTTAGCTAATTAGCACCCTGAATTCTGCAGTTTTACCCTGGCTGCCACTATTTCTGGATTTAAGGATATATTGAGTAGTTTTTCGTTTTAAAAAGTTTAGAAGGAACAATACCATTGTTGATTTCTATTAGTTATTTCAAACAAGAAATCCCCCCTTGGAAGTGGCCAGACACAATCTAAATGTATTACTTTTCTCATCTATTGGTTTATAAATAAAAGCACTCTTGAATGTTTTCCAAAAGAGTAATGCAATTTACAATATAGTTAATGAAAATTAAGCATATTGGTTTTCCTGGAGGAAAATTGCACTACATAATTAATTTTAAAAATCACTGTTTATTTCTTCATTTTATTGGGAAACAGAAACAGATTCAAAATAATGAAGCTAAGAGAACAGATTGCATTTTGACATTCTCTCTAATTAAAAGATCAGTGCTTCGGAAGCAATTTCACCTTGTTGAGGTGCCATTTTTGTTGCCATTGTACTTAAGGCTTTTCTTCTCCTTTCCTTAAATAAGGGTTCTAATCTTTTAAATAAAAGATGGAAAGGAGCTGCAATTATTTCTATTATAAAAATAAATGTCTTATAATTTTGTTATTATTAACATGTTGCTGTTGATATTTTTATACAATGTACAAAGCCATAAATCAATATAAATCAGAGAGGTGTAGGGACATGTGCAAAGTTACATGTTTGGCAAGAGCAGATCTGAGACTAAACCACAGGCCTCTGGATATCCAATCTAGTGCTTTTTCACTTGTCTGAACTTTCTGTACTGTGATATGGCAATATGTGGAATCTCAGAAAATATGAACCCAAAATATCTAGTCCAGGGGCTGTAATGAAATGGAAACTTCTTTGTATAATTTAGTAGTGACGTTGTTTCTGTCGTTTACTAATTTGTGTCCAACTCTTTGTGACCCTATGGACTTCAGCATTCTAGGCTTCCCTGTCCTTCACTATCTCCCATAGTTTGCTCACACTCATGTCCATTGAGTCAGTGATGCCATCCAATTATCTCATTCTCTGTTGCTCCTCCTCCTTTTGCCTTCAATCACTCCCAGCATCAGGGTCTTTTCCAATGAGATGGCTCTTCACATCAGGTGGCCAAAGTATTGGAGCTTCAGCTTAGTTTCAGTCCTTCCAATGAATATTCAGTGTTGATTTCCTTTGAGATTGACTGGTTTGATCCCCTTGCTGTCCAAGGGACTCTAACAGTCTTCTCTAGCACCACGATTCAAAGGCATCAGTTCTTTGGCACTCAGCCTTCCTTATGGTCCAACTCACACACCTGAAATGACTATTGCAAAAACCATAGTTCTGACTATATAGGCCTTTTTTTGGCAAGTTGATGTCTCTACTTTTTAATATGCTGTTTAGGTTTGTTATAACTTTCCTTCCAAAGAGCAAGTCTTTGAATTTCATGGCTGCAGTTACCATCCACAGTGATTCTGGATCCCAAGAGAAAGAAAATCTGTCATTGTTTCCATGTTTTCCCCTTCTATTTGCCTTGAAGTGATGGGACCAGATAGCATGACCTTAGTTTTCTTTGGGTTATTTTAAGCCAGTTTTTTCACTCTCCTCTTCAGCTTCATCAAGAGGCTCTTTATTCTTTTCACTCTTTGCCATTAGAGTGGTATCATCCACATATCTGAGGTTATTGATATTTTGCCTGGCAATCTTAATTCAGCTTGTGATTCATCCGGACTTGCATTTCAGATGATGTACTCTGAATATAAGTTACATGACACAAATATATTTGTGTAGCATTCTGTGGTTTTAAAAATCCTCTCACTACTGTCTCCCTCTCTCCTGTTCAACTTCTTTCCCCCTCTTTCTCAGATATCTCATTTGAGCCTTATATATTACAAACACTTATGTGAGCATCTCAATAATGTTAATAGACTAAGATTAACATAAGAGTAACATAAATTTCAAGGAAATGATCTGTTTTTCTTGTTCTTCAAGGTTTTGGCACAATTCAGTTTCACACAATTGAAGACTAGTTTCTATTTTCTCAATGACTCCCAATGTGGGACCACCCTTAACCTCTCAAGGTCTCTCTCTTGTCCCCTTATATCTCAGAACCATAAGAGGGCGTCTTACTCTTGGCAGGCTGCTGTCTCACCGAGCTTCCTTCTGTAGTGTCATTTCTCTTTAACTGCAGCCTAAAAGTCTCCTTTTAAGGACATGAGTGATCAGATTGAATTCACTTATATAATCCATGATAATTTTCTGTCTAAAATTGGTACCCTTAATGACATCCACAAAATCCCATTTGTTGTGGGTTCTCAGGTTCCAGAGGATAGACTGACAGGCCATCAGATATAACTACAATAGATCTCATATTTCCTTGACCACCACCCTCCCATCACAATGTCCTCCTTTTTGTTCTCAGACCTGTTAGGTACTTTCTGCTTCATAGTCTTTGCATTTCCTGGGGCTTGCTTCTAGATTTCTTCCTCTGTCCCATTGTACACCATAGAACTTGGGTTAGTTCTGAAAGTAGGTCCAACTGAACCCATAGGTAGGGATTCAGTGAAATGAAGCTATGAAAATTTGAAGATAATAGAAGTTGTACACAAGAGATTGAGTCTGACATGTAAATGGTAATAAATCTCATCCTACATTTTTGAGCTGTTAGTCCTTGGAATCCAGGGACATTGATCTCTGATATATTGGAAGGGGACATGCTTTGGGTGAGTGCATTCGTGTTTTGTCTAGAACTGACTTTGATTATTGAATTGGGGGTAAGAAAAAGAATTACTTGAGGGTTTAACAAAAATAATTGTGAAACTGAATTTGCAATGTTTTTAGTCTTTAATACCAGGCCTTTTGTTTTAGCACAAAGAGTTAGTGAGCTACTGATTTCGAAACAGAATTATGCAAAAAAGAGTGTATTACTACTGAGAGAAGGGGAGATCACCAGTCATTTTTCAGACAGAAGTTGTTTTTTAAATTATACTTTTCTGAGTCCTAAAGATTTGTTTCTCATTTGATATTAAGCTCTTATATGTCAATCTTGATCTGTTTGCCTGTAGAGTGAGCAAATGTATATTGTATAACTGTTAACTAGCAAACCAGCAGAGCATATAGAATAGAGCCAGAGATGTGTCAGCTTTCCTTGTCTGGTGAAACTGCACAGATATCCATCACCTGGTATTTGAAGATGCAGTACAGCCCTCAGAAACATCATTGCTATTTGCAACTGAACATTAATTTGAGACTAGTGAATCAGTTAATCAATCAAAGTCTGCCTTTAAAACAGTATAATTTTTTTTTAAAAACAAACAAATTTGACTCAGGATTTGAAGTTTGATGGGGTGAAGAAAAAAAGCTTTCCCCTGTTTATAACCTGAAAAAAGGAAGCTTTCCATTTCATTCCATTGCTTTATGTTGGATAAGGAAAATGTATCTCAAGATATGGCCTGACATGAAAAAATGGAATGGGCAGTCTAAAATGGGATAATACCTGAAATTAAGGAAATGGGATGCAGATGTGGAAATGGATGAGGTGTTAATATGTGTGTGCATGCTCAGTCACTTCAGTCATGTCCAATGCTGTGACCCTATGGACTGTAGCCTATCAGGTTCCTCTGTCCACGGGGATTTTCCAGGCAAGAATAATAGAGTGGGTTGCCATGCCATCCTCCAGGAGATCTTCCTGATCCAAGGATGGAACCTGCATCTCTTATGTCTCCCTGCACTGGAAGGTGGTTTTTTTTTTTTTTTTATCACTACAGACACCTGGGAAGGAATGAGGTGTTAAGATAATCTTATCCTTTTTGGGAAAATCTAGCTACTGAAAGTTTGTACTTGTTAGGGTTATTGATTAGGTGAGGATATTAGCAGAAGAAAAATGAATGGACTGGTTCTAAGTGTAGAGTTCAATGTGTTGGTGGAGAATCCATGAGTAGGCAATGCTGAGAAATAGAAATCTATAGTCAC
>SJYC01119316.1:0-32446 GCA_006408675.1 Madoqua kirkii
GTGAGGAATTAGCAGAAGAAAAATGAATGGACTGGTTCTAAGTGTAGAGTTCAATGTGTTGGTGGAGAATCCATGAGTAGGCAATGCTGAGAAATAGAAATCTATAGTCACTGGAAGTGGGGTTGTAGGCAAAGTGAGGGAATACCTTGCTTCTGAGATTCTAAAACACAAAATTCAAGTATCATGAGTGATCAAAGTGGAGAATGGGTTTGGAAATGGGGTGAAGATACCTGGCTATGAAACCAAATAGCCATTAGATTTATTTGACATTCAGTCACAGATCTTTGGACCAGAGCTTCATCAGTCCATCCTTTCTGAGGTCACATAAATGTTTAATCATACTGAAATTATTGAGCTTATACCTGGAAGTCAAGGACCCCAGCTACAGGAAGTTGAAAAAACTGTTCCAGAACATTCTCCAAGACTATTAAAAAAAAGAAAAAGGTAATTTATGTTCCCTTCTCCTCTACAGTCCTATTTTTTAACCCATTTCTGCTTTCTTCTTTCTCTTCTTTCTTTCGTGGCAAAAATATTTAGCAGCTCTAACGGGGTGGGGACAGTAAGAAACATAAAAAAGGGAACCTTCTCTTTGTTTTAAACCTTTGGGAAGTCCTGCTGTAGACGTTTCTATACATTTTTGGAAGAAGATATATTATAAATGATAATCAAGTGAAGAAAGTCTTATTATCCAATTGAGCAAACAGAGATTGGAATATCAGTCACTGGGGTGATCAATTCATTTTCTTAGGGAAGCACAAGATATCTGCCCTTTTTAGCATCAACTACAGTTTCAGAGGTGCATTACAAAGAATGTCTCTAAATTATTTTTTCCGTTTTTCTATTATTTTTATCCAGCAGGAGTTGATTTCATTTTCCTCTCTTCCTTGTGTTTTTAAAATTTGTACTGAATGCACAAGAGGGCTAAAATACAACCTTTTCTTGGCATAGAAACTTGCCACCCAGCTGGCATTTTTATTATAAGGACAGTTACCTGGGGAGGTGATTTACTGGCAAGAACAAAATCAGTATATACTGTCATCTCTCCGGTGCTTCCCTAACAGACTCATTAGAACACAGTATATGGAATTCAGAGGGGGCTCAAGTCTAGAATCTGGACATTCCCTAGCTGAAAACCTGAGCAAAGAAAACTGAAAAGCCAAACCTCAAACATCTGTACCTCTTTGTAGTGGACACCATTGTTTATTAAGATATAAATAACATTTTGCCTTAAAGCAAATAGGTAAAGGGCTGATACATGTGATTCTTCTCTCAGGTAAATGCTGTCCATATTAATAACATCATAGTCTCATGCCTGTCTTACTGAACTATGCAAAATAGCAAAAAGACTTTAGAAGTCCTACTGTTTCAATTGTTGAATACAGTAATCCAAAGAAGACTATTTCTAAACCCACACCTATTTCATAATCACAAACTTTGCTGCAAATGATTTTGAATTTCCTGCCTTCTATTTCCACACATTGAGGGATATCTTTTGATCTTCTATGATACAATAGTTATATCTTATCAGTGAGCAATTACCTAATTTTGGATGGCACATTATTGCTTCAGGTGCTTGAGTGTCTTTTAGTAGATCATATGGAGTGCTGTCAAACTCTGTAATAACCTGGGAAAGTGAATTCACCCTTAAAACAGTATTTCTTTCCTTCAAAAGGAGTTATTATAAATAGTTTATGAGCCCCCATACCCTTTCTTGACTCTCACCCCTTCCTGTGTCCTCCTGCAGTTACCCCAGGCCCCCTTGGTATTGCCAGGTGCTCAGAATTGTTCACTCTTCTGCATCTTTGAACCCCATAATCTGGACATTTATTATTTGCCTCCTTAAGTTTTTTTTCTTCTTCTTATTTTTAATCTTTTGCTATGTACAGATAACTCTGAAACTTAGTGCTTAAAATAAAACACATTATTTCATAGGTTCGATAGGTCAGAAATTTGGGAGTGGTTTAGCAGAGTATTTCTGGCTCAGGATCTCTCACAAGGTTGCAGTCACGTTGTTGAGAGGGCTGTAGTCAAGTGGAGGCTTGACTGAGGCCGAAACTCTGCTTCCAAGATGGTTCACTCACATGACTGTTGACAGGATGCCTTTTGATAGGCCTCTGAGTTTTCCCAGGATGAATGATGCCTTTTATTACTCAGTCTTGGAAGTCAAACACTGTTAGTTCTTCTATATTCTATTCATCAGAAGCAAGTCATGAAGTCCAACTCACATTCAAGGGAAGAGAAATTAAACTTCATCTCTTGAAGTGAGGGATATCAAAGAATTGGTAGACATATTTTACAACCATCACACCCTCCAAACATCTTTGCCTTCAATTCATCTGTCTTGTATTGTATGACTTTAGTTGATGATGAAACTCTCAAGTAAATTAATACTTGAGAGTAGGTATGTTAAAATATTTAACTTCTTTGGACAACATAATATAAAAATTAGAAAAGCACACAGCCAGTTCATACTGTTTCTGCTATTGACAAATTATATGACTTTGGGAAAATTATTTAACTTTTATAAACCTCACTTTCATCAACTGTTAGAAGAGTGTGTTGATATCCACCCTACACAGGGTAACACAGAGTTGAAGTCATGCATGTAAAATAACAAAGAGTTTTACATATAACAGGTTCACAATCATCAGAAGCTGTAATAAAAATAACAGTATTATTTGGGAAGTTTTGGTGACCTTGGAATAACTCAGATTTCTAAATAATGTGTGGCCATGTTTATTATCAGAGCTCTCCTCAGTCCAAAGTTTCACCTCCATGCCCCTCTCTGCCAGTCCCTCAGTGATCCTGCCCAGAGACTTCAGTGTATCATAGTGAAAATGCCCACCAGTTACAGGGTCCTGTCTCTGAGCCTCTGCTTTACTGCCTGTGAGCAATGTGAGCTCAGGCAAACTTTTCAACCTTTTAAGTTGTCTTTCTATGTCTATAGAAATTTAGAGATGCTTCTTTCTTTTCTTTCTTTCTTTCTTTCTTTTTTTTTTTTTTAGCACCATGGATGAGGCAGTCAAGTGTTCAAGCTCTGTCTTTGTGGTAAAAACGGTAATAGTGCCTCAAAAACTGTGCCTTGTTCTTTCATTTAAGTCAGTGGTTCTCAAACACAGCTGTACATTGGAATCCCCAGGAGCACTTAAAAAAGAAATCCTGATGTCTAGTTCCATCCCAGAGATTCTAATTTAATTGATCTGAGGATCAGGTGGTACCTACACATCTGGAGTTTTTAAAAGCCCCCCAGGGAGTTTTATTCTGCTAAGAACTACTAGTTTAGATTGATAATTCTGTCTCTTATAACAATCATTAGACCAAAGGAGCTAAATCAATTACAGCAAAGGTAAAATAGTCTAAAAAAACTTATTTAAGTCTTATCCTTCCATACTTTCAATCTTTCTTTTCTTGTTATTTTCCCTTTGATAAATTGCTTTTTCCTCAATTGTATATTTAACCCATTTGTTCTGTATTTCCTAATTTTATTATTTTTGCTTCATCTGAACCCTGAGCCCTTGTACTACAGTCCTATAGTTTAAAATAATAAGAACGGAAAAAGCAAATGTAAATTCATGGTGTTGTGTTTAGACAGATTCTTCTAGCAGGAGAGGTGATACCATGTTGCTCGGGGAGGCACGTAGGAATCCTGCATGCTCTGTAAGAACCACTGATACTGATGCACAGAGCCGTTGGCACACCGGCCTGTGTATTGGCAATGGTGCACGTAACAGATGGGACTGAGTGTAGGCAGTCAAGTGTTCAAGCTCTGTCTCTGAACTGACTAATGGTTTTGATGGCAGAAATTCAAGGCCAAAGTACTGGGATGCTGGTCTCTGTGTTGTATTGAATGTCTGCAATTAAAGCTTTGGGACCACTCCCTTTCTGCTCTAACTCAAACTTAATTAATTTTGAATTAAAATGAATAGTTTTCACGACCACATGAGGTCCATTTTGGGTTTGGCTGATCAGGATTACTGTAATGATGTCCCCACCCCTTGAATATTCCCCACAAAAGACCCCTAAGAAGCCAATTTAAAATGTCGTCCAAAGTGGCATGTTGCTGCTAAATATTTTGATATGTATAGGGCATTTTCATATCGTGTCCTCTGCAGAGAATCTGTAGGTGTCCTCTTGGAAAATGCCAGTGTGGCATAGAATCAGCATGGGCATCTGGCACTCAACAGCGATTCTGAGAAGGTCATTTGTCAGGGCTTTCAGAACTATTTCAGATCAGGTCTTGCTCTAAATTAAAGATCTAGTCCAAGATACAGTTTTCAGATGGAAGTTTTAAATCATACTTTGTCTGGTTATTTTTATCATAATTAGTTCTGTTGGTTAAAGTTCAGAGTTAGTTTCCACGTGGGTTATTTAGCTTTATTCTATTGTATTATTGCAAATTGTTCTTTTAATCCTACTAGAGACCTTGCAGGTGCCTTCTGTCAGGAAAAAATGTGTACTGTTGACTCTTGAACAATACCAGTTTGAACTGCATGGGTCCACTCATATGCAGATGTTTTTCAACAATAAACACTACCTTACAACAGAAACCTTAGCAGATACAGAACTTCAGATTTGGAGGAACTGTGCATTGGAAGGGCTGACTATAAACCACATGGGAATTTTTGATACTAATCAAGAGTCAGTGCCCCTAACTGCCTACATTGTCCAAAAGTCAACCATAAATAGACTTAGTATGCCATATGCGCTGCATTCCTACATTGAAATACCATGCAACTTGCTATTATGCTAATATTGCTATTATTAAAAGGAATTCTGTTTTGTCAATTATTTAATATAACATTATGATTTTTTTAAAAAAGACATAGTTAATTTAATAAAATAACAATGGAGGAAAAAAGTTGTCATCACGTTCATTGAACAACAATTATTCATTTTTTTAAGAAAAATTTTATTGAAGTATAGTTGATTTATAATGTATTAATTTCTGGTGTACATCAAAGTGATTCAATTATATATATTTATGTATGTGCATGCATGCTAAATCATTCCAGTCATGTTCAACTCTTTATGACCCTATGGACTGTAGCCAGCCAGGCTCCTCTCTCCATGGGACTCTGTCTGGGCTCCTCTGTCCAGGTAAGAATACTGGAGTAAGTTGCTCGGCCTCCTCTAGGTTATCTTCCTGACCCGGGGATCAAACTCATGTCTCTTGTGTCTCCTTCATTGGCAGGTGGATTCTTACCACTAGCACCACCTGGAAAGCCTATGTGTGTGTATACATGTGTGTATATATATATATGTTCTTTTTCACTTCTTTTCCATTATGATTTATTATAGAATATTGGATATATTTTGCTGTGCTATACAGTAGGACTTTGATGTTTATCTATTGTTTACATAGTAGTTTGTAACTGTTAAGAGCTTCCCAAGTAGTTTAGCTGGTAATGGACCCACCTGCAATGCAGGAGACCCCGGTTTGATTTCTGGGTCAGAAAGTTCCCCTGGAGAAGGAATAGGCTACACACTACAGTATTCTTGAGCTTGCCTGGTGGCTCAGATGGTAAAAATTCTGCCTGCAGTGTGGGAGACCTGAATTCGATCCCTTGGTTGGGAAGATCCCCTGGAAGAGGGCATGGCAACCCACTCCAGTATTCTTGCCTGGAGAATCCCATGGGCCAAGAAGCCTAGCTGGCACAGCACAGCGAAACTGCTAATCTCAAACTTCTAATTTATCCCTGGAACTACAAGTATCCCTTAAATGTAGTTTTTTTTAGCAAAGTAATGTAAGTCACTGGCAAATTCCAGCTTCCACCTATTTCTAGGTTTGCTTCCAAGGCCAGAGTCCTCACCATCTCTGGGCTCAACTATCAATTCTGACACTGTCATCTTTGTATTAGTAAGAAGAGATTAGGATGTGTTTGAGTAACAAACCCTAGAACACCAATAGCTTAGCACAAATAAGTCTAGTTTTACTCTTGCAAAATGTGCTGTCTGCACTATGGTTCTCCAAGGCAGCTCCCTTTAAGCAGTGACTTGGGGATTCACTCTGTTACCATCTGGTGCTCTATCATCTCAACATGTAGCTTCGGGTTTCCTGAAACAGAAAAAAAAAAAAAAAAAAGTGAAGTTTGCATTTCTTTCTGCTTATAGCTGATAGTCCACAATGAAATGGAGAATGTGTATCCAGGAGGAGGAAGATGGAAGAGGACCGGTAAACAGAGAATTACCACTGCCATCCTGTCCCTGCATTCTCTTCATTTTCCTTCTTTGGACTTCACCTCATATTTAGGTGCTTGCAGTTGTTTCCAAATGAGTCTTCCTGGCTTTGTTCTCTGGGATCTTTAGCACATTCTAAACACTGCTGCCAGACTAATCTTATAAAACTGTTTTCATCATATCAGTTCTCTACTGGAACATCTACAACCTCCCTCTCACTGTGAATTGTAAACCTAGTCTAAATTTCTCAGCATGTGTCACGTAAGACTTTGCAATTTGCCCCCAGGCTCTGGGCTTCCCTGATAGTTCAGTTGGTAAAGAATCTGCCTGCAATGCAGGAGACCCTGGTTTGATTCTTGGGTTGGGAAGATCCTCTGGAGAAGGGATAGGTTATCCACTCAAGTATTCTTGGGCTTCCCTTGTGGCTCAGATGGTAAGAATCCGCCTACAACACGGTAGGCCTGGGTTCAGTCCCTGGGTTGGGAAGATGGTCTGGAGAAGGGAAAGCCTACCCACTCCAGTATTCTAGCCTGGAGAATTCCATGGACTGTATAGTGCATGGGGCCACAAAGAGTTGGACACAACTGAGTGACTTTCACTTTTTCCAGGCTTTATTTTCAAACTTCTCACTGTGAATCTCCAACATAAATACTTGAATTCTCAACTCCAGTCATTCTCATGGCCTCTTGTATATACCTTGCCCAGGTCTGCCTTTGTAAGATTATTTTCCTTTTGCCTTCCACCTGTATCCTCTACTCTTAAAATTCCATGTTCAGGAAACTGAGGGCATTGTCTGTCTCTCTGCTGACCTCCTATTGCATCTTTGACTCAGCTGGCATGTGCATTGTTGCGTTGGTGTCAATACTTCACTCTTCCTGGACATTTGACTTATCTCTTCTATTAGGTCGTTAGTAAGACAGGAGCCATACCTATTCCTGCATATCCCCCAAATCCCAGGAAATGTTAAAAACATAATAATGTATGGTAAGATCTGTTGAGAAAAATGGAATGGTTAGGGAGCTAGTCATTCCATATTCCACTTAATAGGGAGCTTAATTTGCTTTATGTGATCCATAACCTCTGGTTTTATGTAGCATTGTATTAACATTGTGATGGGATTTATATTCTTATTTCCAGTGCATACTTGCAGTGTGAAGTCCATGGCTTAGAAGTCTTAAGATGAATATTGTAATTACTAATGATAATGTATTTGTTTAGTTTTACATAAAGAGAATTTTAAAGTGTCTTCATTAATGACCCACTGAGGTTCATGATTCATAATAGTGAGTGTTTGGTACTAGATTCTGCTTTAAGTCAGTATATTGTTACCATGATTTAGAAGTGACTTATAGTTAAGAGTTCAAAGCTTTGGAGGTCAGACAGCTTTGGGTTCAGGTTATAGATCTCGCACCATATGGCTGTGTACTTTGGAGATTCGGGCTTCCCTGAGACATTTTAAGTTTTTGTAAAATGCTTATTATATCTACCTATATCACAGAATTGTCAAGATGATGGAATGATATAAGGTCTCCTAGACACTTAGCACAGTACCTTGTAGATAGTTATTGCTCAAAAGTCATTAATTCTATCACTAATGTTTATGCTGTATAAGAAAATTTGTCACTTTGAGTCTAAAAAGCAACATTGTTTCTGATACTTATTTTCCTAGAGTTTCTTTGCAAAAGGAGACAGCAGGAGGAATAGATTTATAGAGAGGGCACCATACAGAAGAATTTTGGTGGCAGATGCCCCACTAAAGGTCACATGGTGGGGTCACTGCTCAGATAAGAAAGAGACTCCTCTCTGTGACCCACTGGGCTACTGGAGCTGTTCCCTGCAGAGACTCTGGGGCTGTCTGAGTTATGAGAGACATGGTGACTTTGGGGAGGAGACTGTCAAGTAACAATGTTGACCACAGTTGGTCCTAGAATCAGGTAAAGCCATAATGGTAATTGAAAGAAAACTGCTCCATTTAGAACACTGAAATAGTAAGAAAAAATAAAAAAGAAGCCACTTTGGTTCATGCCCAGTCTTGTTTTATTATGCTTCCTAGCAGAGAAACTGAATGAAAATTTATTTGTTGTGAATACTGGCAGTGTGCAGGAAAAATGGAATTTACAAATGTTTTGAATTATCGCTGCTGCTGCTGTTAAGTCGCTTCAGTCCTGTCCGACTCTATGTGACCCCATAGATGGCAGCCCACCAGGCTCCCTGTCCCGGGGATTCTCCAGGCAAGAACACTGGAGTAGGTTCCCACTTCCTTCTCCAATTTTTAATTATTGGAAGCTTGTGAAATTGTGTGCACCATTCTGCTTCATACATTGTCACATGTGTGGTACCTTGTTTCACTGGTTGGGGGGTTGAGGCCACTGTGAGTAGGATTTGAAACTCCATTGTATTCTTTGAAATTTCACAGATCTATATGAGTTTTAAGGGACAAAAGACTTCAGCAAGTACACAAAGCACAATGTGGCCGATTGGATTGGATATCAAATCCAAAATGCATGTTTCCGGAAAGGGGAGCATGAAAGGAGTGGACAGTGGGAGTGGTGAGTGGCAGTGCTTTTTCCATCTAGTTTATCCAAGCTCTGTTTTCTTTTCCTGATCTTTAAAAACCTAGTGCCCAGTGAGAACTGCCAGGGATTTCTTAAGGTGTATTTTCTCTACTCAGTATAAGAAACTAATAATTTCTAAAGTGGGGAAGTTATTCAAAACACTGATGCCTTAGCAGCTTTAACTAATTAGGATTTTAAGTATAAAATGTTTATGGTTCAAATATAAATCCTTGCAGATCTGAATTATAAGCAAACTTGCTTAATCATTGGGTTAGGTTTGGATACAAAAATAGAATCAATTTTCCTGGAGATTTTTCAGTTCAGTTCAGTCACTCAGTCATGTCTGATTCTTTGCGACCCCAGGAGTGTAGCAAGCCAGGCTTCCCTATCCATCACCAACTCCCAGAGCCTATTCAAACTCATGTCCATCAAGTCTCTGATGATATCCAGCCATCACATCCTCTGTCATCCACTTCCCTTTCCGCCTTCAATCTTTCCCAGCATCAGGGTCTTTTCAAATGAGTCAGTTCTTTGCAGCAGGTGGCCAAAGTATTGGAGTTTCAGCTTCAACATCAGTCCTTCCAATGAATATTTAGGACTAATTTCCTTTAGGATTGGCTTCCCTGGTGGCTCAGAGGTTAAAGCATCTGCCTGGAATGCAGGAGACCCAGGTTCGATCCCTGAGTCGAGAAGATCCCCTGGAGAAGGAAATGGCAACCCACTCCAGTACTCTTGCCTGGAGAATTCCATGGAGGGAGGAGCCTGGTAGGCTACAGTCCATGGGGTCACAAAGAGTCGGACATGACTAAGCGACTTCACTTTCACTTTCCTTTAGGATTGACTGGTTTGACCACCTGCAGTCCAAGGGACTCTCAAGAGTCTTCTCCAACACCAGGGTTCAAAAGCATAAATTCTTTGACACTCAGCTTTCTTTCTAGTCCAACTTTCACATCCATACATGACTACTAGAAAAACCATAGCTTTGACTAGATGGACCTTTGTTGGTAAAGTAACGTCTCAGCTTTTTAATATAGGTTGGTCTAGGTTGGTCATAACTTTTCTTCCAAGGAGCAAGTGTCTTTTAATTCATGACTGCAATCACCATCTGCTCTGATTTTGGAGACCCAAAAAATAAAGTCTGTTACTGTTTCCATTTTTTCCCCATCTATTAGCCATGAAGTGATGAGACTGGATCCCATGATCTTAGTTTTGTGAAAGTTGAGTATTAAGTGAACTTTTCCACTTTTTTCTTTCACTTTCATCAAGAGGCTCTTTAGTTCCTCTTCACTT
Source organism: Madoqua kirkii (assembly GCA_006408675.1). NCBI lineage: Eukaryota > Metazoa > Chordata > Mammalia > Artiodactyla > Bovidae > Madoqua > Madoqua kirkii. The sequence continues at coordinate 10,023 of SJYC01119316.1, forward strand.
TCTGTCATAAGGGTAGAAAACTGACCTTTTCCAGTCCTGTGGCCACTGCTGAGTTTTCCAGATTTGATGGCATAGTTAGTGCAGCACTTTCACAGTGTCATCTTTTAGTATTTGAAATAGCTCAACTGGAATTCCATCGCCTCTACTAGCTTTATTCCTAGTGATGCTTCCTAAGGCCCACTTCACTTTGCATTCCAGGATGTCTGGCTTTTTGGTAGGATCTAAAATCTACCTAAGTTTGGAACTTTCTTTTTTTCCAGATCAAGGCAAGAGTATAATATACAGAATAAAAAGAAGTGATGGTAAACTGAGTTCAAAGAGTCAGTAACAGAATGATCATGGGGCTTGAAACAGGAAAGCAGTATTTATTTTCTTAACTACATTTCCTCATTGCTTTTCTAGGAGCGATGTAAGTGGCCCTCTCACAGGTAAATGGCGAGAGAATCTTATTAAATTTCTATCTTCCTACTATCTAGATTGCCCCTACAAGCTTCTAACTGTTGCCAACTCCAGTGCAAGTACTAATAGGTGATATTTCATGAGAGAGTAATAAAAGGCAGCAGGGACTGGGGAAAGAGTTGCTGCAACTATTTCAGAGATGGAGCTAATCTGAGCTCTCATCCCCTTCAAGTTCTGTTCAAGAAAAAAAAAATTCAGGTGAAAAGTGCTGTTGTGCAAAATAATAGTCTCAAGGGAGGCCCTGTAACTCCCCCTTCCATGTTTCTGCCACATCCTGCTCTAACTCTTCAGAAATTCTGGAGTCCACATTGCCTTTGGATCTTGATCAATCTACTGGTTAAGACCTGCTAAGAATAAGCCAGAAGACAGTGCCTAGAGTCCTAATGTGATAAAGTCTAGGCTGATAAGGTCTAGGCAGGGGTCAAGATGGGAACAAAGGTAATGTGTCTTACCATAACAGGCTGGCCAGCTGAGAAGTAGGGACAAAAGAAGGAAGTAGTAGGTATCCAGAGATGCAGAAGCAAAAAAAAAAAAAAAAAAAAAAAAAAACAGTCAGCCTAGTTTAACACTCAGTCCTGAGCATCTTCAGAGAAAAGGAAGAAAACAATCATGTTCTTTGGATTATATATTTTGGGGCTTCCCAGAACTTCACACTAGCTTTAAAAAGAACAAAACAAAAGAACCTGTTCCTAAGGAAAGAAGAGGCTTATGCAGGGAAACTAATATGAACAGATCTCTAGAGTTCAGTTGCCATAGAACAATTGCTAGCAGATTACCTTTTCCTCCTTATCTGTGCTTGGGTATTTCTCTTCTCTCTTTTCTGTTTCTGCTTTCCTGCTTCATTTTCTTGCTAGTGTTTGTATTTTTTCTCACCTAACAGCAACTATGACCCTGCTAAAGTTAATCATTGCTAAGGCTGAAGGTAGGATTGCTCTATTAAAAAAAAAAAAATTCCTTGTACATCCCAGATCAATCATGGCTGCAGGTAGATTGAAAACTAATATTTTCTAAAATTTACCTTGCATGCGTATAATTGTATATGAGAATATATCCAACATTATATTCTTGATCAAAGTCATGGTAATGCATTGTTGGAAGAAGTAGCTTAAACAAGGATTATATGTTATGTGGGCAAGGATATTTTAAAATTAAATAGTGACTCTTAGAAATAACTAGTCCCTCTTGAAACTTCCCGGGTAGTTCAGTGGTCTGTGCTTCTACTGCAGAGGGCCCCAGGTTCACTCGTTGGTCAGGGAATTAAGATACCACATGCTGCATAAGAAGCAAAAAAATTTAAAAATATTTTTTTTAAAAAAGAAAGAAATGACTAATGACTCTTAGGGTTTCCTGGTGGCTCAGCAGTAAAGAATCCACCTGCCAAGCAGGAGAGGCAGGTTTAATACCTGGGCCAGGAAAATCCCCTGAAGAAGAAAATGGCAACCCTCTCTAGTATTCTTGCCTGGGAAATCCCATGGACAGAGGAACCTGGCCAGCTATAGCCCATGGCATTTCAAAAAATCTGACATATCTAAGTGACTAAGCAACAGCAACAACAATGACTCTTAGAAAACATTTGGTTTTCCTAAGGTTTTGAAAACTAAACTAAACACAAAGCTGTTTTCCAAATGTTCCTTATCTCAATTTTATTTTCTTTCTTAGAAAATTTAGTGACTGGACTATCATTGCTTCTCTTTAATCTAAATCATGCTTAGTTTTCTGCTTTACTACTTTGAAGTTGTGGTTTTGTTTGTTTATTTTTCTTCAGTACGTTTTCAGAGTCGATTTCTTAAGAGTACATATTGCAGCCACTCTATGGTCCATCTTGTCATGCTGCAGATCTTTCCCTGAAGAGACAGTAGTAAGGAAATTAGGGAAATCATATATTTGCCTTCTTTAAGAAGATGGATATTATAGCTTATTCTGTTTAGTAACATCGGGAAAAGACAATGGCACCCCACTCCAGTATTCTTGCCTGGAAAATCCCATGGATGGAGGAGCCTGGTAGGCTGCAGTCCATGGGATTGTTAAGAGTGGAACACGACTGAGCGACTTCACTTTCACTTTTTACTTTCATGCATTGGAGAAGGAAATGGCAACCCGCTCCAGTGTTCTTGCCTGGAGAATCCCAGGGACAGAGGAACCTGATGGGCTGCTGTCTATGGGGTCGCACAGAATTGGACACCACTGAAATGACTTAGCAGCAGCAGCAACATAACTTCTTTAAGAGACTGAGGCATGATCTTAATTTATCTCACACAAGACTCAGGCTTGCCTGACATAGCCTTTGGGAATTTAATACATCAGCTGTGGAACCACATATCACAAATCTACAGCCAGATGGCATTGAAAAATAGCTGAGTTTATACTATACATAAAGCTCTGAATGTGCTCTTATCTTTAAGGACTCTTGTGATCCCTAGGGTATCTTAGCAATGATGACCTCTAAGCCAGTGGTTGATTGCTTCTTTTTATTATACTTTCTCCCCAATAATCACCTTAGTCCCATGGTTGTGCCTCAGGCACTGAAATAGGATACTAATGAGAATATCTCAATATTCATGGTTCAAATGATATTTTTATTCTTTTACTCTGTGAGATGAGATTAACAGATTGCCTCATTTTATTGTTGTAAAGCTTTCAATAATGTGATCATATTATTGAATACCTACCTTTCATATAGTCTAATAATTAAACTGGATATTGGATATATATAGAGAATCAACAACAGCCTTAAAATAATGCATTTTTGTAGTCTTGATCACATTTGTAATGCTATATAAATACCATTAGATGGTTTGCAACTGGCCAACTGACATTTTCCTTCACTGTGTTTCCTGCTATTCGTTTCTTTTTAAAAAATCATTGATTAAAAAACATGACAAAATGGCAATGATTGTTCACTGAGTGTGATGAAAATCCAGGTATGTTCTTCAGGTGCAATCCTTTGGGACAGTTGTGTTATCAGTACATTCACACATGAACCCTCCTCATTTCTCCAGTTTCTCGACTTGCTCCTCTCCTACTTTTCTTCATATGAAACTTCCATTTCCTTCTTCCCTCCCCTGGCCTTTGCATAATTTGTTTCCTCTGCTTGTGACATTTTTTCTATCCTCATTGCCTTATAAACTCCTGTTCCTTATGGCTCAGTATCACAATGTCCAGAAGGCCATTGGTGACTGTTCCAAATCCATGCTACTACCTGTGATGTGTTCTCATTGCACACTGCACTTGTCCTTCACAGCACTGTGGTGATTGCAGATCATTTATGTAATCTTTTGGTTAATGGAAAGTCCATACTGGACTTTGAGCTGAATAAAGATAGAACTAGTTTCTGCTTCCCTAGTAGAGTACCTGGCACAAAGTATTACATATTTGTTAAATTAATATATAAATGAAAGACTGAATGGATGAATGAACACAGAAGGTAAAGAAGTGTAAAATATTGTTATTTTAAAATTGTTTTTAACGGACTTTTGGCTTCAGAGGGAGAGGGAGAGGGTGGGAACATCTGGGAGAATGACAACGAAACATGTATACAATCATATGGGAGATGAAGCACCAGTCTATGTTCAATACAGGATACAGGATGCTTGGGGCCGGTGTATGGGATGAACTGGGGGGATGGGCAGGGAAGGGAGGTGGGAGGGGCTTTGACAAGGGGAGATCGTCTACACCTGTGGCTGATTCGTGTCAATGTATGGCAGAACCAATGCAGTACTGTGAAATGGAATAAGCATTAAACAAAAAATAAAAATTAAAAAAAAATTGTTTTTAAGAGATAGGACCTTGTCAGTCTAGTACTTTTGCTCATTCTCTATTGATAACAAAGCAAATAATATAGATTGATATATACCAGGAAAATGTGGTTCAAAGATGAAACATGAAATTTAGTAGATTCTTTAAATTCTAAACAAAGAAATACAAAGTTCTAATTATATGTGCATATAGGTGCAAGTTCATATACATATGTGTTTATTTGTACTTGTATACGTAGAATAATTTAAGAAAGACTATTAAGTGCCTAGGCTTCTCAGGTGACTCAGTGGTAAAGAATCTACCTACCATTTCAGGAGACACAGGTTCAATCCCTAGGTTGGGAAGATCCTCTGCAGAAGGAAATGGCAACTCACTCCAGTATCCTTATGTGGGAACTCCCATGCACAAAGGAGCCCGGCAGGCAACAGTGCATGGGGTCACAACAAGCACTGGACACAACTTAGTGACTAAAGAACAACAATTAAGTGCCTGCTATGTGTTATTCCTTGGGTGCAAGTATGCTAATGAATATTAAAGATAGAAACAATTAATTTTAAAAACTAGTTCCTGCAGTAGATACTTTCACATAGTTTATCATATTTTTTCCACTTTTACAAAATATCTCACCGAGATTCAATAACTTTCCCAAGGTGACAAGCATTGGCCCAGTTGGAAATTATTCCTTTTGGCAGCTTTAGGAATGCAACTTAGAGTCCTTCAATTATCAGGAGCATGATTGAGCAGGGTGCTTAGCTCACCAGAGTTTCCAGCTGCCCTGATTTGCATCTATTGCCGTGTTTGTATGGAGGCCACTTTCTCCAGGTGCATCTCCTAGCCAACGACTGAACCCAGTGGGGATTTTAAAGTAGACCTGTTTCTGGGACACATGGATCTCTTCGTTGGCTGACTTTGGCTTGAAGATTCCCCAATGTATGTCCTTGTTAAACCTTCTTTAAACTGCACAGTCTAGAAAGCTTCACTCTAACTGCCCTTCCTGCCTCTGCATTAGACTCAATATCTGGCAGCTCTCCTGGCCTTCCTCCTCTGATCAAAATTCTTACATGTTTAACTCTGTCCTGACATCTGCTTCTTGGAGGATGTAGACTAACTCATCTTTCCTTTAAGAAGCTGTTGAGAAAGGAAAGAGTTAACATATGCACAGACTATTGGAAGAGGGCAGTAAGGGTACATCCAAGACAAAGACTGTATTTTCCAGAATGGGGTGTTAAGACAAAGTTAGAATTTTGAATTTTCCTTTAAGAATAAACACCTGCTGAGCTGGATGGGAATGGCAAAAAGAAACAATACAGGACAGGGAAGAAACATTGCAAAACCTATATTTGGGAAATGGGAAGTCAGACTCTTTGACTAGAGTATAAGTGAGTATGGAGGGGAAAAGATGGATAGAAAAATAAAAAAAGTGAAGCCCTGTGGTATAAACTCCAGAGATGATGTATAGTAGGGATTAAGAACATTAGCTCCAGAATCAGAAAGTATTGAGTTCTGATATTTACAACAATGTCTGCGTGAAATTAGGAAAAATTTAACCTCTATTAGTCTTGTTTTCTCATACATAAATATGGTTAATAATATCTACATCATGGATTAAATGAATTAACGTATATGAGAGCAAAAACAAAAAAGAAATTGCTCCCTCAAATAATCATGAACATTAGGAATTGAGAAGTTAAGTAGGGATTTATTTCTCAGTGGATATACATTTTAAAGGTATATGACAGAAGGGTTTTTTTTTTTTTTATTTTCATTGTGCTACAACCTGTTTGACTGGTTGTGTTGAAAATAAAGTGTCAGAATTTACACCTTGCACAGTGCCAGAACAGATAATACAACAGTTGTATATAAAACTGATTTGAATATTTCAATGAAACATTTATATGAAATTTATCATAAAATGGTGTGATAGTTATGTAATAAAAAATTAATTTTACTACTCTCTCATGTTATCATTGTTTCATAATCCCTAACAAATGCCAGTTATGATGACTTAGTCTTTCTGACAACTATCATTCTGTAGTTTTTCAATGCTAAATCTCTAAAATAGTACATGCACTTCAATGGCAAGCCATTCACTTAATTTTGTGGGTTTGTCCTTTTTATCTCCAAACTTTGATGGAAACTTTTTGTACTTTTATTTTCTGATATTGCTTATTTTATAAGTATAGTTACTCATTAGTGACTCATGATTGTGTGTCTTGCATTCACAGAGAACAGAATTCCCAGTTGAATTGAGTACCATGACTATTGCTTCTATCAATAAGATTAATAACAGCGTTAATAACAGGGAAGGCTATCAAAAAAGCAAGTTGGGAGTTTTTTATCCCTTGAGTATAGAATTTTGACCTCTTTGCTTGATGCAATTGACTTTAGCTCATTAATACTATACTCAGGGATTAAGGGTATGACATTGTCTCATATTTGTGAACCACCCCACACCATTAAATTAATACTGGGAAATTTTTACCCTTAGTTTTTCAGAGTATTTTATTGATCACAACAGACACCTTGCTTACTTTTTCTTCTATCAGGCCACAGTGACCTGAAAGTGTTAATGTAGTCACTATTTAGTTAACTTAGATCCAGAAGGAGTGTTGATATATATCTTTAAATAAGTATGTATGTTTATTTATAATCTTATAAAATCCTATTTCAAGTTTATATATTTTTATTTTTAGAAGTTCAGCCCTTTCTTACAGCAATATGTAAAGTCTTATCAATTTTAGTTTTGAAATAAAATGGTGTCAGTGTAAAAGTCCTTAGCTAGTGATCAAATACCTCTTTTGTTATCACCAGACGTTTTTCTTGCTCTCTATATGCAAATACAATATAATGAAACTATTAAGGATAGATTATTATTGATGGTAACATAGAAACACGTGGTGATGATGCTCCCTAGAAGTTGAAACAAAACTCCTTAAGAGCACATGTGTTCTTAAAGCATTTGTGTTCCCCAAATCTCAGGAGACCTTGTATGTTCTGCAAGTATCTAAAGCTATTTCCAATTTCTGGGGGGTAGATCTTAGAGGAACCTGCTGTGATTTATGTCGGAGAGTGTTCTGCACAACAAAGGAAACTATAAGCAAGGTGAAAAGACCAATTACTTTCTTATAAGTAAAATGAAATACTTTTTCTTGAACAGCCATCTTCAAATAACACAGTCTGGCTATGTTAGAGTTATCTTAAGAAATTTTGTCTTCATTTTGAAATACAGGCTTCTGGCTTCAAAAAGAGTCTTACTAAATAATAACTTCTAGGTACCAACATAGTATGATGTGCAGTTAGGTATGAAAATTACAAAATTCAATGTCTCAGTCTCCCTTGAAACTCTTACATCCTAATCCATTGAACAAAATAGTTAATTTTATATAAATATTTCCTGCAACTTCTAGTAAAATATGTCTTTAAGGATTTCTCTGGTACATATAAAGATGTCATTATAACATCACTTAAACAGAATTTCTTATGAATTTAGATGTTTCATGACCTTTTCAATGAAATGTTTCATATTAATACTGCTTCACTATCAGTGTCTCATTAAAGGGAAAGTATTGCCAGGAGTGTATAGAAATCTTGAATTTATAGGGTCAGAACTACAAATGATAAATGGTAGTAATAGGATAGATACTACAAAATAAATCTTCAGAAATCTTGTAATTACTGGCACAGTTTTCAAAATCAAACAATACCTTTGCCAACACAAATAATTACAGGACTGGGAATAATTGTGAAATTAAAGAACTGTTATCTATGAATGATGGCCAAGAATACTATGTATTTATCATTACTTTCTTTTTATTTTCTAAAGCATTTAAGCTTATCTGTCAATGGGATACTACCTAAGAGCCCACTACCAGTTCAAAAAATTGAATTTCAATTAACCTGCGTCTCTACTTTTTACCCTAGCCAATACGCCTCCAGGAAACACTGCTCACTGAAAACATTAATTCATGAAATTTGATTAGATGACACTTGATGGGCTCAAACTAACACTTATTTCACCTCCTTGAGACATGTTAATTACACATTTGGTTTCTATAAATAAGTATAGCTAAATACAACACTTGGGACTTTCTCACACATCACTAGAAACTAGGGCAAGACTATTGATGAAGAGAAATGAAATACCTAACTGTATTATAGGCTAGGGACATGATCAGATTAGTATTAGTTATTTCTTTCTCCCAGCTAGGAATTTTTGAAGATGATTTTAGTGGTACATTTTCGAATATAAATTTTGTAACCTATAAACTGGACATGGAACAGCAGATTTGTTCCAAATCATGAAAGAAGTATATCAAGGCTGTATACTGTCACCCTGCTTATTTAACTTATATACAGAATACAACATGTGAAATGCCAGGCTGGATGAAACACAGGCTGGAATCAAGATTGCTGGGAGAAATATCAATAACCTCAGATAGGCAGATGACACAACACTTATGGCAGAAAGTGAGAGAGAACTAAAGAGCCTCTTGATGAAAGTGAAAGAAGAGAATGAAAAAGGTGACATAAAACTCAGCATTTAGAAAACTAAGATCATGGCATTCGGTCCCATCACTTCATGACAAATAGATGGAGAAACAGTGGAAACAGTGAGACTCTTTATTTGCTTGGGCTCCAAAATCCCTGCAGATGGTGACTGTAGCCATGAAATTAAAAGATGCTTACACCTTGGAAGGAAAGTTTTGACCAAACTAGAGAGCATATTAAAAAGCAGAGACGTTACTTTGCCAACAAAGGTCCATCTAGTTAAGGCTATGGTTTTTCCTGTGGTCATGTATGGATGCGAGAGTTGGACTGTGAAGAAGGCTGAGCGCTGAAGAATCGATGCTTTTGAACTGCGGTGTTGGAGAAGACTCTTGAGAGTCCCTTGGACTGCAAGGAGATCCAACCAGTCCATTCTAAAGGAGATCAGCCAAAGAATTTTGGAAGAAATGATGCTAAAGCCAAAACTCCAGTACTTTGGCTACCTCATGCAAAGAGTTGACTCATTGGAAAAGACTGATGCTGGGGGGGACTGGGGTCAGGAGGAAAAGGGGACGGCAGAGGATGAGATGGCTGGATGGCATCACTGACTCGATGGACGTGAGTTTGAGTGAATTCCGAGAGATGGTGATGGACAGGGAGGCCTGGTGTGCTGCAGTTCTTGGGGTTGCAAAGAGTCGGACACAACTGAGTGACTGATCTGATCTGATCTTGTTTCTTTAGGTAGATATATTCCTAAACATTTTATTCTTTTCATTGCATTGGTGAATGAAATTGTTTCCTTAATTTCTCCTTCTATTTTCTCATTATTAGTGTATAGGAATGTAAGAGATTTCTGTGTGTTGATTTTATACCCTGCAACTTTACTATATTAATTAGCTCTAGTAATTTTCTGGTCGAGTCCTTAGGGTTTTCTATGTAAAGGATCATGTCATCTGCAAACAGTGAGAGTTTTAATGAGGTACCATTTCATGCCAGTCAGAATGGCTGCTATCCAAAAGTCTACAAGCAATAAATACTGGAAAGGGTGTGGAGAAAAGAAAATCCTCTTACACTGTTGGTAGGAATGCAAACTAGTATAGCCATTATGGAGAACAATGTGGAGATTCCTTAAAAAATTGGAAATAGAACTGCCATATGATCCAGCAATCCCACTGCTGGGCATACACACCAAGGAAACCAGAATTGAAAGAGACACGTGTAACCCAATGTTCATTGCAGCACTGTTTATGATAGCCAGGACATGGAATCAACGTAGATGTCCATCAGCAGACGAATGAATAAGAAAACTGTGGTACATATACACAATGGAATATTACTCAGCCATTAAAAAGAATACATTGGAATCTGTTCTAATGAGGTGGATGAAACTAGAGCCGATTATACAGAGTGAAGTAAGCCAGAAAGAAAAACACCAATACAGTATACTGACACATATACATGAAATTTAGAAAGATGGTAATGATAATCCTGTATGAGAGACAGCAAAAGACACTAATGTATAGAACAGTCTTTTGTACTCTGTGGGAGAGGACGACGGTGGGATGATTTGGGAGAAAGGCATTGAAACATGTATAATATCATATGTGAAATGAATTGCCAGTCCAGGCTTGATGCATGATACAGGGTACTTGGGGCTGGTGCACTGGGATGACCCAGAGGGATGGTATGGGAAGGTAGGTGGGAGGGAGATTCAGGATGGGGAACATGTGTACACCTGTGGTAGATTCACGCTGATGTATGGGAAAAACAATACAATATTGTAAAGTAATTTGCCTCCAATTAAAATAAATAAACTTATATTAAAAAATAATAATAAAAACTAAGACCCTATGGACTGTAGCTCTCCAGGCCCCTCCATGGGATTCTCCAAGCAAGAGTACTGCAGTGGGTTGCTGTGCCCTCCTCCAGAGGATCTTCTCGACCCAGTTAAGTTCAGGCAAACACAGGATAAGTTTTTCTCTAAATAAAAATATGTGTTACACAAATGAAGTAAAGAAGCCCAAAAGTTAAAAGTGTTTCAACTAATCATTTAAAATGGTTTAATCAAACTGATATTTGAACACAAATAGATTTATTGTGGGATTTTCTTTTTATACATCTCAGGGCAAGTAAGCTTCATATGATTTCTTTGTTCTCAGCACAGCATTCATGACATTTTTCATGCTTGTGCCTTTGCCTAAGGACTCTTTTTCTTTTTTTTTTTTTAAAGAAATCTAGTCCTGCATATTCTTTAGGACTTTAAAGCTATGTGACCAGAAGTTGTACTTCATCATTTTATTATTTAATTTAGTCATCTGGTTATTTTCTGTTAGTATTTGTCAACATACATAAAAAATATACTTGTTCCTTTATTTCTGAATTTTAAGTAGAAAATGAACTACTGCAGGGAAAACATCACATCTTGATTTATTAATAAAGTCCAAGTGCCTAGTTTTGAAGATAAGCCTGCAAGATTACTTTGAATTAGAAAATAGACTGCTCAGGAGCACAGCATGAAGGAACATGCAGGGGGTCGGGGGTGGGAGATGCAGAAAAGAGGCTATTGTAGATGAAAAATAAATGAATGGTTTGTACTGCCACATAAACATGACCAAGCCAGGTAAATTAAAATAACCCTTATGTTAGCTGAAATGGAATAAGAGCCAAAGGAATGGGTGTCCATGTGTTAATTTGTGAGTAGTCAAAGAGAAAAAGATGGCATCTAATAACCAGAGAAAGAACAGAAATATGTTACTTCTTTTTCTTTCCCTCTGTTATATTAGTCCTCTTAGGGCAGAAATAGGTCCTTTTATCTATGTTCTTTGTTAAGCATAGAATCCTGAAGCTACAGCAAGGCAGGATGCAGTTTTTGGTGGTGTTCCCAGAAAAAGCAGTGAAGTGATCAGAGGAGGAAGATTGTGTGCTAGATTAAGAAAGTTATTTATAGTGGCAGATTTAAGGGCAACAAAATCAGCATCAGTGCAAGATATATGTACCTTCTTAGAGTAGATCACTTATTAGAGTAGAAGGATGGCCCATCCTAAGCAAGAATCACAAGAATGAAGGAAATGCACAGGAAAATACAGTGAGGTGAAGGAAACCAATGAGCTCAGTAAACAGGGGTCTTTACCAGTGACTTAAAAATTAATACAATTGCAAGGCCCACATTGACATGATATTTAGATTCTGAATATATTTAAAATGTATTTTTATGCCCCTTAGGGTTTCCCTGGTGGCTCAGACAGTAAATAATCTGCTTGCAATGCAAAGGACTTGGGTTCAATCTCTGGGTCCAGAAGATCCCCTGGAGAAGGCAATGGCTATTCACTCCAGTATTCTTGCCTGGAGAATTCCATGGACAGAGGAGTCTGGATCCATGGGGTCACAAAGAGTTGCAGATAACTGAGTGATTAACACTATTCTTTTTGATTCTATGCCCTTTACCACTCTAAGATAGACGAACAACATTGTGATCTACCGCTTCAATTCCAGGCATCCATGTGGTTCTCTTTTATTTTATTTTTACTTTATTTTTCTTTCATTTCATCACCTCACCTAATTTTATTTTATTTTTTCAAATTAATGGGTTAACTCATTTTCTGATTAAATTAACAGGAAAATTAATATATTTTTCTTCTGAAGTTTTCTTTTCTTCTATTCTCATTTACCTATGCAATTTTTTTTCAAAGGACTTATTTACTCCAAAAGGATTAAGTATATTTTCAACAAGTAGAGCAGAGAAAACCCTGGAGCAATAAGTCAATAGCTCTTCTAAAATTCTGTATTACCTGCCGTCATCTCATAATGTCCAAAGTGTATCACTTTTGTATGCTAGCTCTCTCTGACAGGGCATTCATTCCTCTGTCGTTGTCCTGTAATTATTTTCCCAAATCGCTCCATAAATCAGGAGAATGGCCAAGCTTGGTCTTTCAAGTTAACACATCTACATTTGCATTTATGTTAGGAATAACAGCTGCTAAACTGTTAACAAGTGAAAAATCTCACATCTAAAGTAAAACATTCTAGAAGCAATGGTTGAAAGCTTCTAGACTCAGTCCCACTCTCAGAGGGGACTGCACATCCCATTAAGGCAGCATAGAGGCAGACCTGTTTCAAGGAAGCTCACTGGCTAATTTTAAAAGATATTGTTCTTCAGTAAGATTCACATAACTTAACAAAATTAGTTATGTTGTAGAAGTGGAAATAAAGAGAAAACTAAAATTTGAAAAGAGAAAGAAACAAAGGGAAAAAAGAGAAAGAGAGGATCACTTATCAACCAGCAGAAAGAGTAAAACTAAAGCGCCCTGAACACTTAAAGACTGAAAAATTATTATTATTCTTATTTTGACTGAGTCCTGTGGCATGCAGGATTTTAGTTCCCTGACCAGGCACGGCACCCTTCCCCCCTAGGTGGGGAGCATAAAGTCTTAACCAGTGGACCACCGAAAAAATCCCAAACCTTTCTACATATAAGGTAATTTGTGCATTAAATTATGTTTTACATATAAAAGTGTACACTTTCTTTTTGGTAGCATTGTTGTTATAAAGAATCACTCTTTTGTCAAGTGTTCAACTCATTTCAGTTCAGTCGCTGGGTCGTGTCGGACTCTGCGACCCCATGAATCACAGCACGCCAGGCCTCCCTGTTCATCACCATCTCTCGGAGTTCACTCAGACTCACGCGCATGGAGTTCGTGATGCCATCCAGCCATCTCATCCTCGGTCGTCCCCTTCTCCTCCTGCCCCCGATCCCTCCCAGCATCAGACTCATTTCCAGTGAGTCAGCTCTTTTCATGTGGTGGCCAAAGTACTGGAGCTTCGGCTTTAGTATCATTCCTTCCAAAGAACACCCAAGGCTGATCTCCTTTAGAATGGACTGGTTGGATCTCCTTGCAATCCAAGGGACTCTCAAGAGTCTTCTCCAACACCACAGTTCAAAAGCATCAATTCTTCAGGGCTCAGCCTTCTTCACAGTCCAACATTTACATCCATACACGACCACAGGAAAAACCATAGCCTTGACTAGATGGACCTTTGTTGGCAAACTAATGTCTGTGCTTTTTAATATACTACCTAGGTTGGACATAACTTTTCTTCCAAAGACTAAGTGTCTTTTAATTTCATGGCTGCAGTCACCATCTGCAGTGATTTTGGAGCCCCCCCAAAATAAAGTCTGACACAGTTTCCACTGTTTCCCCATCTATTTCCCATGAAGTGATGGGACCAGATGCCATGATCTTTGTTTTCTGAATGCTGAGCTTTAAGCCAACATTTTTGCTTTCCTCTTTCATTTTCATCAAGAGGCTCTTTAGTTCTTCACTTTCTGCCATAAAGGTGTTATCATCAGCATATCTGAGGTTACTGATATTTCTCCCAGCAGTCTTGATTCCAGCTTGTGTTTCTTCTAGTCCAGTGTTTCTCATGATGTACTCTGCATATAAGTTGAATAAACAGGGTGACAGTATACAGCCTTGATGTACTCCTTTGACTATTTGGAACCAGTCTGTTGTTCAATGTCCAGTTCTAACTGTTGCTTCCTGATCTGCATACAGATTTTTCAAGAAGTAGGTTAAGTGATCTGGTATTCCCATCTCTTTCAGAATTTTCCACAGTTGTTCAATTTTGACTGTGGGTTTATTCCAATAATATTCCATTATTCCAAATATGTCATTAATTTCTGATTTATTTTGTATTCAGAGGAAAAAAACTGTATCTATGATTTTCACACTCTTAAATTCATTTATACTTATTTATAGCCAGCATGCAGCCTGTTTTGGTGAATATTCCATTGAGTATGCATTGAAGAAAATGTTTTCTCCATGAGTGCTGGATGTAATGTTTAATAAAGAGCAATCAGATCATTCAGGTGATGGTATTGTTCCTATCCTTCATATACTTGGTAATCTTTTACTTGTTTTGTAAGTTACTGAAAGCAGAGGGATGAAATCTCCAACTGTGACTGTGTATATTTATATTTCTCCTTTCTGCTGCAATTTTTTTTGCTTGGTGTATTTTGGAGCAACATTATTAGTTGCATGTGTGTGTATGCATGCATGTTCAGTTGTGTCCAACTTTTTGAATCACATGAACTATAGCCCAAAAGGCTCCTCTCTCCAAGTAATTTTCCAGGCTATAATATTGTATTGGGTTACCATTGCCTACTCTTCCAGGGGATCTTCCAATCAATCCAGGAATTGGCTTCCCAGGTGGGGTTAGTGCCCATTAGTTTCATGAGCACTGAATGTTAGTGTTTTCTTACAAATTAACTCTCTTACCATTGCTAAACTAATATTTTATTCCTGTGAATAGTCCTTGTTTTGAAATCTAGTTTTTGTGAAGTTAATGTAGCCATTCCAGCTTTTTATGATGAATTTTTATATAGTGTATTTTAACTTAAACTTTCTTTGTCAGTATTAGCACTGCATTTATTGTCTTAATACTGTTGGATTTCACATTTTTATCCATTTAGACAATACCTACTTTATACTTTTCATGCTTAAGCCACTTTTATATAATGCAGCATCAAAATCACTCAAACTATATGTTTTCCATCTGTCACATATTTTTCTTTATTTTTCTGTTTTTCTTCCTTTGGATTAATTGTATTTTTATATTTAATCTAAATGATTGGATTGATATTCAAATTCTTAGTTTCCTCCTCACAGTAGGGCATGGTAGATAGTTGCCTTCCAGGCTTTCTCACATCCCCAGAGATCCTCAGGACTCACTGTGAGTAGAGGCTGATAACTGCTGGATAGTTCACATTATTCTTCCGTTTGGGCACTCTCGAAGCTCAGAAATTCACATTTGGAGGCTCAAAATAGCTGATGGATGTGCCATACTTATTGACTGATATGGCAGTAAATACTCTGATTGACAGGTGTCTGTATTCTGATGTGTCTCCAGTGAATTTTCTTAAAAATTACAATTAATTAAAATATTTTTCCCCACAAATTTTACTTAGTTTTTAAAGATATCTGTCTCTTTTTTTCTTAACATGCCCATGTTTTCCCTCATAATCTTGAGCACATACATGATAACCATTCTAAATCTATTAATTATATAATTCATATATGTATATATCTATATTTACATTTTTTTGTTCAAGAAATGAGTCAAATTTTTATCTTCATTATTAATGAATATCAAGCTGTTGAATGTTTGGAGTTGAAATTTATCACTTTTTCATCTCAGTTTTACTGAAAAATAATTAACATACAATATGATGCTAAAGCTGAAACTCTAGTACTTTGGCCACCTCATGCGAAGAGCTGACTCATTGAAAAAAGACTCTGATGCTGGGAAGGTTTAGGGGCAGGAAGAGAAAGGGACGACAGAGGATGAGATGGCTGGATGGCATCACGGACTCGACAAACATGAGTCTGAATGAACTCTGGGAGATGTGATGGACAGGGAGGCCTGGCGTGCTGTGATTCATGGAGTCGCAAAGAGTCGGACAAGATGAGCTACTGAACTGAACTGAGCATCACTACATGAATTAAGGTTAACAACATGATAATTATACTTATACATATTATGAAATGATTGCCACAGGATTGAGTTAGCATCCATCATCTCATACAGATACAATAGAAAGAAAAGAGAGAAGTAATTTCTTCCTCTGAAGAGGACTCTTAGGATCTACTCTATTAACAATTTTCCTGTATATTATACAGCAGTGTCAAGTAGCCAACATATTATAATGCTTGATTTCAAGAAGGTTGAGTGTGTGTTGGGAATGAATTAAGTTGCCTATCAGTCAGTCAGTTCAGTCGCTCTGCATGTCCGACTGTGACCCCATGAACCACAGCACACCAGGTCACTCTGTCCATCACTAACTCCCAGAGTCTACCCAAACTCATGTCCATTGAATTGGTGATGTCATCCAACCACCTCATCCTTTCTTGTCCCCTTCTCCTCCTGCACTCAATCTTTCCCAGCAACAGGGTCTTTTCAAATGAGTCAGCTCTACACATGAGGTGGCCAAAGTATTGGAGTTTTAGCTTCAGTATCAGTCCTTCCAATGAACACCCAAGACTGATCTCCTTTAGGATGGATGGGTTAGATCTCCTTATAGTCCAAGGGACTCTCAAGAGTCTTCTTCAACACCGCAGTTCAAAATCATCAATTATTTGGTGCTCAGTTTTCTTTACAGTCCAACTCTCACATCCATACATGACTACTGGAAAAATCATAGCCTTTATTAGATAGACCTTTGTTGACAAAGCAATGTCTCTGCTTTTTAATATGCTGTCTAGGTTGGTCATAACTTTCCTTCCAAAGAGTAAGCGTCTTTTAATTTCATGGCTGCAATCACCATCTGCAGTGATTTTGGAGCCCCCAAAATAAAGTCAGCCACTGTTTCCACTGTTTCCCCATCTATTTGTCATGAAGTGATGAGGCTGGATGTCATAATCTTTGTTTTCCGAATGTTGAGCTTTAAGCCAACTTTCTCACTCTCCTCATTTGCTTTCATCAAGAGGCTCTTTATTTCCTCTTCACTTTCTGCCATAAGGAAGGTGTCATCTGCATATCTGAGGTTATTGATATTTCTCCCAGCAATCTTGACTGTAGATTCAGTTCAGTTGCTCAGTCATGTCCAACTCTTTGTGATCCCATGACTTGCAGCATGCCAGGCCTCCCTGTCGATCACCAACTATTGGAGTTCACTCAAACTCACGTCCATTGAGCCAGTGATGCCATCCAGACATCTCATCCTCTGTTGTCCCCTTCTCCTCCTGCCCCCAATCCCTTCTAGCATCAAAGTCTTTTCCAATGAGTCAACTCTTTGCATCAGGTGGTCAGAGTATTGGAGCTTAAGCTTTAGCATCAATGGACGTGAGTTTGAATCAACCCCGGGAGTTGAACAGGGAGGCCAGGCGTGCTGCGATTCATGGAGTTGCAAGGAGTCAGACATGACTGAGTGACTGAACTGAACTGAACTGATACATAAAGTTATTAAATTAGAAATGTAATATTTCAGACTTTAAAGTCTCTCTTTTATTATATATTATATAATTGTGTAAATCTATGTTGGTTTATTTTAGATTATAAAATTAAGAAATAATTATGTAATATATTTTGGAATAACTAAGTGGAATGAAAGGAATGCATATAAAACTTTAAAGTACTTCATTTGAGATAATACTATTCTTTCATTGTTTAAACAATTATTATAATAATTTATCTTCAGTTTACATATAAATAGCTACACTAAAAGACATTCCAAAGCCAAAATTCCAAATAGATTTCTATACAGTCACGTGGAAGGTTTGTCTTCATATGCTCCATTTGCCTCCTGAGAAATACAGAGCCCTGTCTGATTACATTAAATAGCAAAGAGTCCTAATTTTCAGTCTCTATTGTATAATATATTTCACTAGAAGAATCTAGATATTATAGGCTTGCCAAACTCTGGTTTAGAAATTTCTGCAGTGAACATTTGTATATCTTTCTTCTACTAAGGGAAATGAGTTTGTTTCCCCTGAAGTCAAAGGAAAATACAGTGACTTTTTTCTATATATTTTAGACTTTTAAAAACACATAATATCAAAGTTTGGTAGTTGTTTCAAACTCTGCATGATTTTTATCATAAAAACATAATGTTTGAGTAAATTACTTGTTTAAAACAGAACAATAGTTTAAATCAATTAGAGAATACAGATTCATTAATTTGCTTTCTTGATATTTGTAAGACTTTTTTTCAGAAAAGGACGATCAGCTTTGTTGGGCACTTCCTGCTTTGCTTCTGTGTTTTCTATTAATATCAGTGAGTTTTACAAACATAGTTAAGCTGCCTAAACAAAGAAACAAACAAAATCAAATAAATAAAGCCAGCAAAGGAAAACAAAACAAACAAAGCACTGTTTATAAAGTGTGTTTCAAAATAGTTTTACTAATATGTGGGAAGTCAGTTAACAGTTTCTGTGTTTAGTTCATGATGCATCAAACATGTGGTCTGGTTTTCCTTGCACGATTTATGTATTAGGTTTTTAGTTCCATACAGACACATTAGGGCATTGGTGAGGGTGTTCCAAACAGAAACACTTATGACCTAGCTGTTTAATATAGGTAGAGATTCTGATGGACAAACGGACCTACAAAGAAAAGCACAAACAAGTGTGCAGCAAAGGAAACAAAAAGAACCACACAGTGACAAAAATGGCTTCTGTTATACTTGCTACCTCTGGAGTGGGAGTTTGGCATCAATATGTGTAGTAACAATAGGAATAATCAGTGAGCAGAGGAGAGGTGTTAGAATTAGATGAGCAGAAAAGCACGGTTAAAGCTAGAATGTTCACCAATATATGAAGACTGAAATTTCTTCAACTTTCCATTGAAGAATATGAAATTGGTTCATAGCTCTTGGGGTAATACTGAATTTGACTGGATATTTAATAAACAGAAAGAGTTGTAGCTCAAGCAAATATGTTTTGTAGTATATTTTGCCTTTGTTTTTTCTCATAGGACTAAAAAAATTGAATTAGATTGTGTAGGATAATGTATGCTATTGTAAATTCCCAGGTTTTGCAGTAAATTTATCATTACAATAAAATGTTGTCCATTAATAGTGGTAACAAAACATCCATTGGTAGATTTCATTGCTTTATTGCATTTTTGCAAATTTAAAGTGGAGAACAAGATAGTCGCAACTAACATCAGGAGTAGTTTATTGCTTATTTTCTCATTTACACAATGTATTTCTCACAAACTGGGTTGTCAGTTTATAGGAGACACCAAAAGTTCAATAAAGAAGTTTAAAAAAATTGTCAGTTGAAACATGGCCCAGTTGCCTGGCCAAACGGGGTGGAACTCTCTTTGGGATATTGCTGTGGTAAATCCTAGTGAAAGTTTTAAAGTAACTTTTAAGTGGAATTATCAAATGTTAACCAGGCGATAATGTGTTAGAAATGAATGTAGTGCTGAAAATATTAGTATGATCTTTATTTTTAAAATGTTTTCATTTATTTTATTTTTATTTGGCCATGCCATGTGGCATAGGGCTTCCCAGGTGGCAAGAGGTAAAGAACCCTCCTGCTAATGCAGGAGACAAAAGAGACATGGATTTGATCCCTGGGTTGAGAAGATCCCTGACGAAGGAAATGGCAACCCACTCCTGTATTTTTGCCTGGAGAATCCCAGGGACAGAGGAGCATGGCGGGCTGCAGTCCAAAGGGTCGCAAAGAGTCGGACATGACTGAAATAACTTAGCACGTATAATATAAGGAATCTTAGTTCCTCAACCAGGAATTGTGGAGTCTTAACCACTGGCCTGCCAGGGAAGTCCCTAAGTCTTCTACTGGTAATATAAGTCAAAGGAAAAAAAAAAAAAAAAAAAACAACAACAAAAACAGGCAACCTTTCTATGAGGCCTCTTTGTGGTATTTGGCTCCTGCCGCTTTTAAATTTTCCAAAAATGCCATGGATTATACTCAGCAGTTAAACTTGGCATAAGGATTAATGTCAATACTCAGAGAAGTTTGACTTTATTCAAGATGATGGACTTTAAACTATCATATCTCTGTCCCTACAGCACTCTAATCTGCCTTCAGAATCAATGTAAATGCTTTTGTTCACAGCCCAAAACCATCTCCACTCTAGCCCCAATTTACTCCACTAGTACTTACCTCCTTCACTGGTCTTCTGACTGTTCTATAAAATTAAACTGTATCTGGTGTCATCACAGCTCATTAGCTCATGACGTGCTTCTTGCTTTCTCATCTGTGCTCCAGTATTTGAGGGTACAACAAAGAAAATAAAAACAAGCAGTCCATAAGTATACAGTGTTTTATTGGCTTACACAGCATTTAACTTTTTTGAGTTGAGATAATTGATACTGTTTAAAAATTCAGAATTTCTTACATGCCAAACTGGAATTCCAGAATCTCTTGAAAAACATGGGACACACTGCATCTACCTTGCTATTTAGCAATATTCAGCTGATCTTTTCTAAATCTATTATTTTGTCCTTTATTCAAGGTTCACAATGTTTCATCTCTTTCAGGAACATTTCTGTTTGTTTGTTTTTCTAGCATTTTAAAAACTCCTATGTGCTCATCATTGTCATCTTTTATTTAGTTTTTTAATGGCTCAAAGCATTATATTGTATTTTATGTACCATTTTGTCTCTCTGATTCTCATAGTAAGACCTTTAAGGATAGGGGCTGTGCCTATTTGTCTGAATGCATAGAACCTAGGAAAGTACAATCTACCTGGTGGTTGCCACTGAATGAAATTTTTTAATATGACTATATCATTATAATACTTAATATCTTTAGTGAATTGGTTCATATGTCCATGAGATTTCCCAAACAATACTGGAGTGGATAACCATTCCCTTCTCCAGGGGATCTTCTCAGCCAGGGATCAAACCCAGGTCTCCTGCATTGCAGGCAGATTCTTTACCATCTGAGGCACCAGGGAAGACCATGAATGGAGGAGACTGACTGGCTACAGTCTATGGGGTCACAAAGAGTCAGACACCATTGAGTTACTAACACTATTTTCTTCAGTGTATTGAGCAGACCCAATCTTAAGGAGTATGTGTTTTAAGTATTTAAAACCCTCCAAATTCAAAACAGCAAAATATTCGACACTGTGCAATTCTTCCTACTGAGTTGAAAGATGTTCTGGTAGTACCTTGGCTTGGTCTCCAGCAGTGAGAGATTGGTATGTGGCAGAAACGTGGAGAGAAAGAGAATTGGAGCTATTCTTTTGAAATGGAAATACACATTTCCACACCAAAAAGTATTGACTTCAAAAGACATAGCAGATGCATATTGCATGTTCAGGGTATTTTATTTATTTTGTTCATTGGTGCTTGCCATATGTTCCCACTAATGACATGGTAAGGCTTGAACTAAATCATGAGATGATTTTATATTTCGATCTTGACCAAAATAATGTGACTTTCCTTGTGGCTCAGATGGTAAAGCATCTGACTACAATGCAGGAGACTCAGGTTTGATCCCTGGGTTGGGAAGATCCTCTGGAGAA
This sequence comes from Madoqua kirkii, assembly GCA_006408675.1. Taxonomy (NCBI): domain Eukaryota; kingdom Metazoa; phylum Chordata; class Mammalia; order Artiodactyla; family Bovidae; genus Madoqua; species Madoqua kirkii. Next base: position 31,719 of record SJYC01119316.1, read on the forward strand.
GGAAATGGCAACTCACTCTAATACTCTTGCCTGGAAAATCTCATGGACAGAGGAGTATGGTAGGAGTATGGTAGTCCATGGGGTTGCAAAGAGTTGGACAAGACTGAGTGACTTCACTTTCACTTTTGACCAAAATAACTACATCCCTATGGAAGAGAGAGACAAGAGGCGTCAAAGTGCCCTGTACCATCTTCTGAAGCCAAAGCTGTATCCAATAGAAAGAACATATGGAATTTGAGAATTAATGGAATCTTGGTTTATTTCTCCTTCTGTTTACTCTATAACGCCCTGAGTAATGCCTTATTTGGGGCTTCCCTTGAGGCCTAGATGGTAAACAATCTACCTGCAATGTGGGAAACGCAGGTTCAGTCCCTGGGTTGGGAAGATCCCCTGGAGAAAGAATAGCAACCCGATCCAGTATTCTTGCCTGGAGAATTCCAGGGACAGAAGAGCCTGCTGGGCTACAATCCACGGGGTCACACATAGTCAGACACAACTGACAGACTAACACACGCACACACACAAAGTAGCTTAAAAGTCAAGTGAGAGGTTTGATTCATTATTGGTATGCTGGCTGGGGCTAAAATTAAGGTGATCTTGTTACAGTTGACATAGGTTGAAGCCATAAGACTATGACCCGGGTCACAGAAAATTGCCATAATGCTTTTGTTTTTTTTGAACTTGTGAACTCATATTGCTTTTATTAGCAGTATATATATATATATATA
>SJYC01119321.1:0-69110 GCA_006408675.1 Madoqua kirkii
ATTTAACAAGTGGAACTGGAACAATTGTTTAGCTGTATGCAAACTAATGAACTTTGGTTACTACCATCTACCATATACAAAAAGTATATTTCAAAATGGATTTTAGGCCTAAATATAAAACCTAAGGAAATATAATTTTCAGAAAATAAAAACAGAGAAAAATGTGTGGCTTTGATTAGTCACTGATTTCTTAGATATAACAACAAAGTAAAATAACATAATCCACAAAATAATCTACTTTACCAAAGTCAGTGTTTCTTGGATAGAAAAAGAAGCCACAAACTGGGGAAAATCTCTTTGCAAGTGAAGTTCCTGATGAAAGACATTGATTCAGAATACATTATTAAATCTCAAAACTTATTAGGAGAATGCAAAATACAGTTTTAAAAATAGAAAAACTATTTGAAAGCACAGCTTAAGGAGGATATACTGATGGCAAATAAAAATATGGGAACATATTCAACATCAGTTTAGAATCACAAGATTCTACTACAATTCTGTTGGAATAGCCCTGAAGACTGATGTGTTGCTAACTGAAACTCTTGCACACATTTGGCAGAAATATAAAATGGCATAATCACTTGGGAAGACAACCTAGTAGTTTCTAAAAAAGTTAAACATTGACCTACCACGTGATGCAGCTGTGTTTCTGCCCAATGGAAACAAAACCAAGACTTGAGCAAAAATGTTGATGGCAGCTTAGTTGTCATAGGACTAAGTGGAAACAACCTACAAGTCCAACAAATGAATAAGCAAACTGCAGTACATTCACATACTGTAATGCTACTTAGCAAAGTTAGTTCAGTTCAGTCACTCAGTACTGTCCAACTCTTTGCATCCCCATGGACTGCAACATACCAGGCTTCCCTGTCTATCACCAACTCCTGGAGCTTGCTCAAACTCATGTCCATTGAGTCAGTGATGTCATCCAACCATCCCATCCTCTTTTGTCCTTCTCCTGCCTTCAATCTTTCCCAGAATCAGGATCTTTTCCAATGAGTCTGTACTTCGCATCAGGTGGCCAAAGTATTGGAGTTTCAGCTTCAGCATCAGTCCTTCCAATGAATATTCAAGACTGATTTCCTTTAGGATTGACTGGTTTTATCTCCATGCAGTCCAAGGGACTCTCAAGTGTCTTCTCCAACACCACAGTTCAAAAGCAAAGTAGTGAACTATTAATGTAAACGACATGGATGAATCTCAAAATAATTGTGTCAAGTAACAGAAGCTTAGTTTAAAATAAAACATATTGTGGAATTCACTTATATAAAATTGTAAATAAGTCAAATTTACTTTTACTGACAGAAAGTAGTTCATTGGTTTGTAGGAATGGAACAGAATGAAGTTGGGAGGAAGGGTTTATAAAAAAACTGAAAGGGAACTTTGGGGCTGATGCATATTATCTTGATTGTGGTCACAAAAGTTACTAAGTTGTACACTTTAAGCATACGCAGTTTTTGTTGTTTTCAGTCACTAGGTCATGTCCAACTTTTGCAAACCCATGAACTGCAACTTGTCTGTCCTCCACTATCATTTGGAGTTTGCTCAAATTCATGCCCATTGAGTCAGTGGTGCTATCTAACCATCTCATCCTCTGCCACCCCCTTCTCATTTTGCCTTCAGTCTTTCTTTCCCAGCATTGGGGCCTTTCCCAATGAGGGAGTTCTTTGATTCAGGTGGCCAAAGTATCGGAGCTTCAGCTTTGGCAACAGTCTTTCCAAGGTTGATTTCCTTTAGGATTGACAGGTTTTGTCCTGCTGAAGTCATAGGGACTCTCAAGAGTCTTCTTCAGCACCACAGTTAGAAAGCATCAATTCTTCCATGCTTAGCTTTCACTGTATGTCAAATATACCTCAATAAAGATCTTTTTTAAAAATATATTTCAGTTGGAGGGTAAAAAGAGATGGCAAAAATACACAGAAGAACTGTACAAAAAAGATCTTCATGACTCAGATAGTCACGATGGTGTGATCACTCATTAGAACCAGACATCTTGGAATGTGAAGTCAAGTGAGCCTTAGAAAGCATCACTACGAACAAAGCTAGTGGAGGTGATGGAATTCCAGTTGAGCTGTTTCAAATCCTGAAGGCTGATGCTTTGAACGTGCTGCACTCAATATGCCAGCAAATTTGGAAAATTCAGCAGTGGTCACAGGACTGGAAAAGGTCAGTTTTCATTCCAGTCCCAAAGAAAGGCAATGCCAAAGAATACTCAAACTACCACACAATTGCACTCATCTCACATGCTAGAAAAGTAATCCTCAAAATTCTCCAAGCCAGGCTTCAGCAGTACATGAACTGTGAACTTCCTGATGTTGAAGCTGGTTTTAGAAAAGGCACAGGAACCAAAGATCAAAATGCCAACATCCACTGGATCATGGATAAAGCAAGAGAGTTCCAGAAAAACATCCATTTCTGCTTTATTGACTATGCCAAAGCCTTTGACTGTGGGGATCACAATAAACTGTGGAAAATTCTGAAAGAGATGGGAATACCAGACCACCTAACCTACCTCTTAAGAAATCTGTATGCAGGCCAGGAAGCAACAGTTAGAAGTGGACATGGAACAACAGACTGGTTCCAAATAGGAAAAGGAATGTATCAAGGTTGTATATTTTCACCCTGCTTATTTAACTTCTATGCAGAGTACATCATGAAACACTGGACTGGAAGAAACAGAAGCTGGAATCAAGATTGCTGGGAGAAATATCAATAACCTCAGATATGCAGATAACACCACTCTTATGGCAGAAAGTGAAGGGGAACCAGAAAGCCTCTTGATGAAAATGAAAGAGGAGAGTGAAAAAGTTGGCTTAAAACTCAACACTCAGAAAACGAAGATCATGGCATTCAGTCCCATCACTTCATGGGAAATAGATGGGGAAACAGTGGAAACAGTGTCAGACTTTATGTTTTGGGGCTCCAAAATCACTGCACATGGTGACTGCAGCCATGAAATTAAAAGACACTTACTCCTTGGAAGAAAAGTTATGACAAACGTAGATAGCATATTCAAAAGCAGAGACATTACTTGCCAACTAAGGTCTGTCTAATCAAGGCTATGGTTTTTCCAGTAGTAGTGTAAGGATGTGAGAGTTGCACTGTGAAGAAAGCCGAGCGCCGAAGAATTGATGCTTTTGAACTGTGATGTTGGAGAAGACTCTTGAGAGTCCCTTGGACTGCAAGGAGATCCAACCAGTCCATTCTGAAGTGGATCAACCCTGAGGTTTCTTTGGAAGGACTGATGCTAAAACTGAAACTTCAGTACTTTGACCACCTCATGAGAAGAGCTGAATCATTGGAAATGACTCTGATGATGGGACGGATTGGGGCAGGAGAAGAAGGAGACAACCAAAGATGAGATGGCTGGATGGCATCACTGACTTGATGGACGTGAGTCTGAGTAAACTCCGGGAGATGGTGATGGACAGGGAGCCCTGTCCATCACAGCCCTGGCATGCTGTGATTCATGGAGTCACAAAGAGTTGGACACGACTGAGCAACTGAACTGAACTGCATTGAACTGAATTATTGTAGTCATTTTTGCCATACATTGATATGAATCAGCCATGAGTTTACATGTGTTCCCCATCCTGAACCCCCTCCAACTTCCCTCCCCATCCCATCCCTCTGGGTCATCCCAGTGCACCAGCTCTGAGCACCCTGTAACATGCATTGAACCTGGACTGACCATCTGTTTCAGATATAATAATATACATATTTCAATGTTACTGTTTCAGATCATCCCACTTTTGCCTTCTTCCACAGAGTCCAAAAGACTATTCTATATATCTTTGTCTCTTTTATTGTCTCACATATAGGGTTATCATTACCATCTTTCTAAATTCAATATATATGTGTTAGTATAAGGTATTGGTATTTTTCTTTTAGGGTTACTTCATGCTGTATGCTGCTGCTGCTAAGTCACTTCAATCGTGTCTGACTCTGCAACTCCATAGATGGCAGCCCACTAAGCTCCCCTGACCTTGGGATTCTCCAGGAAAAAACATTGGAGTGGGTTGCCGTTTCCTTCTCCAATGCATGAAAGTGAGAAGTGAAAGTGAAGTCACCCATTCCTGTCTGACTCTAAGCGACCCTATGGACTGCCGCCTACTAGGTTTCTCCATCCATGTGAATTTCCAGGCAAGAGTACTGGAGTGGGGTGCCATTGCCTTCTCTGCTGTATAATAGGCTCCAACTTCATCCACCTCATTAGAACTGATCCAAATGTATTCTTTTTAATGGCTAATATTCCATTGTGCATATGTACCACAGTTTTTTATCCATTTGTCTGCTGATGGACATCTAGGTTGCTTCCATGTCTTGACTATTATAAACAGTGCTGCAATAAACATTGGGATACACATGTCTCTGTCAATTCTGGTTTCCTCAGTGTGTATGCCCAGTAATGGGATTGCTGAGTCATATGGCAGTTCTATTTCCAATTTTTTTGAGAAATCTACACACTGATGAAAGAAATCAAAGAGGACACAAATAGATGGAGAAATACACCATGTTCATGGATTGGAAGAATCAATATAGTGAAAATGCGTATACTACCCAAAGTAATCTATAGATTCAATGCAATCCCTATCAAGCTACCAATGGTATTTTTCACAGAACCAGAACAAATAACTTTACAATTTGTATGGAAATACAGAAAACCTCGAATAGCCAAAACAATCTTGAGAAAGAAGAATGGAACTGGAGGAATCAACCTGCCTGACTTCAGGCTCTACTACAGAGCCACAGTCATCAAGACAGTGTGGTACTGGCACAAAGACAGAAATATAGATCAATGGAACAAAATAGAAAGCCCAGAGATAAATCCACTCACCTATTGACACCTTATCTTCAACAAAGAAGGCAAGAATATACAATGGATAAAAGACAATTTCTTTAACAAGTGGTGCTGGGAAAACTGGTCAACCACTTGTAAAATAATTAAACCAGAATGCTTTCTAACAGCATACACTAAAATAAACTCAAAATGGATTAAAGATCTAAATATAAGACTGGAAACTATAAAACTCCTAGAGGAAAACATAGGCAAAACACTCTCTGACATAAATTACAGTAGGATCCTCTATTACCTACCTCCCAGAATATTGGAAATAAAAGCAAAAATGAACAAATGGAACGTAATTAAACTTAAAAGCTTTTGCACAACAAAGGAAACTATAAGCAAGGTGAAAAGACAGCCTTCAGAATGGGAGAAAATGATAGCAAATGAAGCAAGGGAAAACGAATTAATTTAAAATATACAAGCAACCGCTGCAGCTCAATTTCAGAAAAATAAACGACCCAATCAATAAATGGGCTAAAGAACTAAACAAACATTTCTCCAAAGAAGACATACATATGACTAACAAACACATGAAAAGATGCTCAACATCACTCATTATCAGAGAAATGCAAATCAAAACCACAATGAGGCACCATTTGACGCCAGTCAGAATGGCTGCTATCCAAAAGTCTGCAACCAGTAAATGCTGGAGGTGTGTGGAGAAAAGGGAACCCTCTTAGATTCTTGATAGGAATGCAAACTAGTACAGCCACTGTGGAGAATAGTGTGGAGATTCCTTAAAAAACTGAAAATAAAGATCTTATTTAAAAAAAAAAAAAATCATGTGTTGCTAGTGGCTGCTGAATTGCAGAGAGTAACTCTAGACGTTTTTACCTTCCTTTCAAATTCCACTCTCATCATCCTAGTGTATCGTTTCTTTTATGCAAACAGGATTTAATAAGGTCACCTTTTGTCTGCCTTAAGAAATGCTTTCTCATATTACTGAACTTCTTAAAATAGTGATTCTGGAATGTCATTTCAATTGTCACAAATTTTACAAACAATTTTCAATTTGTTTATAGATTCTTTTTATATGACTATCATAGCTACAAAAATTTTTAGCAACATTGTAATATCCTCACTTTATAGATGAGAAAATTGAAGTGCAGAGACTGACTTGCCTTATGTTGCCCAGAAAATCAACAGTAAACATGTTCCTAGAATCCAAGTGTCTCAGCCCTTTATTCAAATTTTGTTTTTTATTATGTTTTCTTACTTTACCATACAGTTTGCATCATATACTCTTCTTGATCCTCTTCAATTCCTCTTCAAACCTGGCTCTTTGGTATACACTCAATTTTACTGATCCTTGCTCTCAAGCATTTAACTCTCTCATGTGTGTTTCACAGTGTCATTGTCAACTGTGGTTTTTACATGGTTGTCCTGATCAGTTTTGTGAACACCCATTGCCTGTGTTGTGTCCCTTCTCAAAACTCTGTTGTCTTTGCTCTGATCTATTCCTTTTATTTATTTTTTCATTCTGTAATTATGTCTTACTGGAGACTGCCAGGCATCACTGCATTCCAACAATAGTTTGTTCTCCTGTAATCCTGGAATTGTAGTTTGGCCTTGAGAATGATAAGGATACTCTATGGAATGGCAATTAGCTAAGTTAAGTAGCTCACTTGTGTCCAAATCTTTGCAACCCCTTGGACTGCAGTTTAGCAGGCCTTCCTGTCTATAACAGCTCCCAGAGCTTGCTCAAACTCATGTCTATCAAGTTGGTGATGCCCTCCAACCATCTCATTCTCTGTCACCCCCTTCTGCTCCTGACTTCAATCTTTCCCAGAGCAGGGTATTTTCCAACAGTCAGTTATTTGCATCAAGTGGCCAGAGTATTGAAGCTTCAGCTTCAGTGTCAGTCCTTCCAAAGGATATTCAGGACTGATTTCTTTTAGGATTAACTGATCTCCTTACAGTCCACAGAACTCTCAAGAGTTTTCTCCAAAACCACAGTTCAAAGCATAAATTCTTTGGTGCTCAGCTTTCTTTATAGTTCAACTCTCACATACATATATGACTACTGGAAAAACGACGGCTTTGACTAGACAGAACTTTGTTGGCAACGTAATGTCTCTGCTTTTTAATGCTGTCTAGGTTGATCATAGCTTTTCATCCCAGAAACAAGTGTCTTAATTTCACAGCGGCAGTCATCATCTACAGTGATTTTGGAGTCCAAAAAATAAAGCCTGCCACCGTTTCCACTGTTTTCCCTTCTATTTACAATGAAGTGATGGGACTGGATGCCATGATCTTTGTTTTCTGAATGTTGAGCTTTAAGCCAACTTTTCCACTCTTCCTTTTCACTTTCAAGAAGCTCTTCAGCTCCCCTTAGCTTTCTGACATAAAGGTGGTATTATTTACTTATCTGAGGTTATTGATATTTCTCCCAGCTATCTTGATTCCAGCTTGTACTTCATCAAGCCCAGCATTTTGCATGATGTATTCTGCCTATAAGTTAAATAAAATGGTGACAACATTGAGCTTTGACGTACTCCTTTCCTAATTTGGAAACAGTCTGTTGTTCCATATTTGGTTCTAACTGTTGCTTCTTAATTTTCATACAGATTTCTCAGGTGACAGGTAAAGTGGTCTACTATTCCTATCTCTTGAGGAATTTTCCAGTTGGTAATGATCCACACTGTCAAAGGCTTTGGAGTAGTCAGTAAAACAGATGTAGATAATTTTCTGAAATTCTGTCACTTTTTCTATGATCCAATGGATGTTGGCAATTTGATCCCTGGTTCTTTTGCCTTTTCTAAATCCAGCTTGAACATCTGGAAGCTCTTGGCTCACTTACTCCTGAAGCTTAGCTTGGAGAATTTTGCACATTATTTTGCTAGCGTGTTGGGTGCATGCAATTGTGCAGTAGTTTAAAGAATCTTTGGCATTGCTTTTCTTCAGGATTGGAATGAAAACTGACCTTTTCCAGTCCTGTGGCCACTGCTGAGTTTTCTATATTTGCTGACACATCGAGCGAAGCACGTTAACAGCATCATCTTTTAGGACTTGAAATAACTTAGCTGAAATTGCATCACCTCCACTAGCTTGTTCATAGTGATGCTTCCTATGGTTCACCTGACTTCAGACTCCAAGATGTCTGGCTCTAGGTGAGTGATCGCACCATTGATTGAGTTGTCTATGTCATGGAGATCTTTTCTGTACAGTTCTCCTGTGTATTCTTGCCACCTCTCTTCTCAATATCTTCTGCTTCTGTTAGGTTCATTCTGTTTCTATCCTTTATTGTGCCCATCTTTGCATGAAATGTTCCCTTGGTAGCTCTAATTTTATTAAAGAGATCTCTAGTCTTTCCCATTATGGGTCCCCCCTCCCCCCATTTCTTCTCATTGATCATGGAGGAAGGCTTTCTTATCTCTCTTTGCTCCTCTTAGGAATTCTGCATTCAAATAGGTATATCTATCCCTTTCTCCTTTCCATTTAGCTTATCTTTTTTTCTAAGCTATTTGTAAGGTCTTCTCAGACAACCATTTTGCCTTTTTGCATTTATCTTTCCTGGAGATGGTCTTGATCACTGCCTCCTGAACCATGTCACAAACCTCCATCCACAGTTTTTCAGGCACTCTGTCTATCAGATCTGGAATGGAATGGCAAAGTAACCTGTAAAATACTTCTGTTCCTTAAAAGAAACATCAAACATAGCAGTCTGCTTGTTTATTTTTTTTTTCCCCTGATAATGATAGCTTTATTTTGAGTGATGCCAGATTTGAGATCTCTGAAGAAGATGATTTAGCTTTGGGACCAAGGACATGGTTTCAGACACTCAGAACTTCATGTGGAGGAAATTTTATTACTGGGAAAAAGGGACAGAGAAAGCTTCTGACACAGACATCAGAAGGGGATGGAAGGTGCTCCCTCAATAATCTTAACAAGTGATCTACATAATATTTCAATTGGTTATTACAGTAAATCAAAAGTATGTCTCAAGGCTGTCAAGATCTTACTAGACTCACTGCCACAATATACCTTTTAAAATAACAGGATTAGTCAAAAGGTTCTTAAGAAGGAGAAACATGTCCTCATTATTGTTATATAATCATTGATACAGAGTTTAAGGAAAAACATACCCTTGAGCAAGATGAGTTGATTTGTTGAGTAATCTCTGGGCTTAAAGAGGAAAAAGTAAAAAAAAAAAAAGAAAAGAAAAAGAAAAAGTTTTATGTGGCTAAGAGGAAAGAATGTAGGGGGGGAAAAAAAAGTTCAAATGTTTGTCCTTTTCTCCTCCATGGGGGCCCCAGATCCCTTTCTTCTTGAGGGCCCTGGACTTCTTATGAACCTACTTAAGAATTAACTCTTTCAATAAGGCACCACTTTGTTGGCCATTTGCTTTACACTGTCTTAGTTTATTGAATTAATACAAGATCTAGAATCCTTCTCCCAGTGGACTTGACTGTTCTCTGCCTGAACCCAGGCATTGAGGAGTCTAAAGTATACTAATGACCCCATTTTCTCCAGTAAGTGAAGCTGGAAATCAGACTTGCTGCCCTAAACAATGCCAGTAACCTCAAGTGCCCACTAAGATTCCACCTTGTAAACTATAATGCATTCAAGCTCTTTGCATTGGAATTCTGGCCATTCTTCCTTCTCACTGGGTTATTAGGCCTATTACTTAATCTCCCTAGAGTGTTGTGTTGTATGGGGATTTCATGATTTTGTTTAGAAGGATTTTAAACTGACTTTTTCATTGTCTTGGAGAGTTTTAACTGATGCCCCCATGTTGATGACAATGGGTGTCAAAGACCACACATTGAAAAGTAAAATGCTGAACACATCTTGGTAGAACTCTCTAAAAAGTGGCCAAAAGTATTTGCTGAATTCCTCAAGCCATCTTCACCTTCTAGCCTCCGGATAAAAGAGAGGAAACCTGGCGGGGGTGGGGGACAAGAAGGAGCTTGATCCATGTCTAGATTTTTTTGCACAGAGCTATTATGTGTGACAAGGAATAGTATGGTGTTTTACTTCCTTTAGCCCAATAAGAAAAGGGAGAAAGATCCTAATGCCCCCACGACAAACCCAGAAGAAGGACGATGCAACAGAGGGTTTGGCATCTTTGCAGGAAACAAGAAAGAACAATGTGTACAAATTAAAGTGAAAATGGAAGTTGCTCAATCGGATCTAATTCTTTGCAACCCCATGGACTGTACAGCCATGGAATTCTTCAGGCCAGAATACTGAAGTGGGTAGCCTTTACCTTCTCCAGGGGATCTTCCCAACCCATGGATCAAACACAGGTCTCCCACACTGACTCTTTACCAGCTGAGGATTTTTTCTTTAAAAATTAATCCATTAGTCTTTATTTTTCCATTCTTATGGCTGTCATAAATGGAAAAAGTAAGCCAGTTTTTATAAAATAAAACATTACTTTAAAAAGAAAAAGCATTTGAAGTTACAGAGTGAGTGAGTGAGTGAGTGAGTGAAGTCGCTCAGTCGTGTCTGACTCTTTGCGACTCCGTGGACCACCACCATGAGATTCTCCAGGCAAGAATACTGGAGTGAGTTACCATTTCCTTGTCCAAGGAATCTTCCCGACCCAGGGATCGAACCCACATCTTTCACATTGGAGGCAGACGTTTTAACCTCTGAGCCACCAGGGAAGCCCGAAGTTACAGATAATTTTTTGATAAGTTTCAGACCTTTTAGAGTTGAATCATGTAGGTTATTGATTCAGTGATTTGTGAAATTTTATCAGCCTTTAATCTCATATCAATGTTAATATCTTGCCAAGATGATTCATATAAGAAGCCAAACACATTGTATTTTAAGTTTCACATTTTAGATCTAATCCAAGTAATGAACATTATGAATTCAACATTATCATTAGCATAACGGTAAATATTAGATATGAGATGAAAATTTTAATCTGCTTAATTTTAGAGGCCATGATATGCATTATGAAACATTGCTTTCATTAATGAAGCTGTATTTCAGAAAATGTGGAACACTTCTCACTTTAAATGCACAAAGATGATAGAGTAGCAAATGCCAGATGAAGTTCATGTTGCTCATTCATACCCCCCCTTTTTTTTAACTAATATGATTTATTTTGAAGTGAAAAAGAGAACTAACACTGAAAGAGTTCCTATAGTTTTTATAGATGCTTGCTTCCAAATTTCTTTTATTATCTCCATTTTATAGGTACAAAATTTAAGTCTCATGGATTAAATGGTTCACCCAAATCAATCTGATAATAAGAAATTAAGCAAGATTGAACAGATCTATCTTTTTTAGGCTCCAAAGAGCCTATTATGGTTTCTTAAATTTAAAGACATACACACAGGAACAATTTATAATCATAAATTTAGGATTAATCAATATCTATGCTAGCTGTGTTGGTTTCAGTTGCTAGTTGTGTTGGACTCTTGTGACCCCATGGACTTTAGCCTGACAGACTTCTTTGTCCATGAGATTTCCAGGCAAGAATACTGGAGTGGCTACCCATTCCCTTCTCCAAAGGGATCTTCCCAACCCAGGGATCAAACCCAGGTTTCCTGCATTGCAGGTGGATTCTTAACTGCTGAGCCACCAAGGAAGCCGCCAATCAATGTTTATACAACCAAAAATAAATGCAACTTATGAAACTGTTCACTGGGATGTATGGATCAATTTTTGATGAAGTAAGGATAAGTCAGCATGGATGTGATAGGGTTCTTTAAAGAAGAAAATGAAGAGCAAAGAATTTTTGAGAAAAGATTTGAAATCCAATACACTTGGATAGTAAATAGTTTAGCATCATCACATACTCTCCCATCCTTGTAATAGCTTTGAACTTGTGTTATCAACATTTGAAACATGCTAAATTCACCGTTACTCACCAGTTTCCTATATGCCCCATGACGTGCTGCCTAATAAAAGCAGGTGGATTATCATATGCTGCTTTTATTTTAATACATAGAGACCATAATCTCACTGCTGACAGCAGTTTAATATGAGGCATAGAGGCTAATTGACCTTTGTGTGTCTATTATTATTTTATATACAATTTGCTGGAGAAGGCAATGGCATCCCACTCCAGTACTCTTGCCTGGAAAACCCTGTGGATGGAGGAGCCTGGTAGGCTGCAGTCCATAGGGAAGAGAAGAGTCAGACACGACTGAACGACTTTACTTTAAATTTTCACTTTCATGGATTGGAGAAGGAAATGGCAACCCACTCCAATGTTCTTGCCTGGAGAATCCCAGGGACAGCAGAGCCTGATAGGCTGTCATCTATGGGGTTGCACAGAGTCGGACACCACTGAAGTGACTTAGCAGCATACAATTTGCTATCTATCCTCATGCAATGGTCTGGATGTTATTACACTCTCTCTCAGGTAATTCTTGCCCTTTCAATTTGTATTTTAGTTTATTTTTCCCATAAAAGTATGGTAGTACATATCACTCCCTGAGGGGAATCTCATCTTATTTTTTTAACTTATTTTTCAGTTTGCTAACTTATTGGCCCCAAGTATTTGAAATGCACAGTAGTCAGTAGTTGAACTGTGTGTGCCAGAAAGTGAAGGGTGAGAACAATTGCATTAATATCTTCAACTCTAATTTACCTTCCAATAATTGGACATTAAACTTTGAAATTAAAATTTAGGATAAGACTACTGCAGATGTATACATTGTCTACAAGTTTCTGTACAAGGTATTCTGTCTAGCTCAGAGGAAGTAACCAATAAATGCTTTAATTCTTTTATTTCCTCTCACAAAACATGCATTGGCTCACTCTATGTGCCAGGAAGTGAACTTAATGGTAAGAATTCACTAAACTTACAGTCAACTGTGGGACACAAAGTGACAAAAAATAAATTCAATTCAATACATATTACTGGGATGATTTTACAAAAACATGTGTTTCTACTAAAACATAAGGTATAAGGTGGTGGTAGTTGAGGGGGAAGGACTTACCTAAAGTTTTCAATAAAAGGTTCCCTAGAGAATTGCTGTGGAGAAGGAGATGGCATCCCACTCCAGTACTCCTGTCTGGAAAATCCCATGGATAGAGGAGCCTGGTGGGCTACAGTCCATGGAGTCGCAAAGAGTCGAACACGACTGAACAACCTCACTTCCACTTTTCACTTTCATGCATTGGAGAAGGAAATGGCAACCCACTCCAGTGTTCTTGCCTTGAGAATCCCAGGGATGGAGGAGCCTAGTGGGCTGCCATCTATGGGGTCGCACAGAGTCAGACACAACTGAAGCGACTTAGCAGCAGCAGCAGCAGCAGCAGCAGAGAATTTCCAATGACTTGGTATTTGAGTGAAGGGCTTCCCAGGTAACTCTAGTGGTAAAGAATTCACTCACCAATGCAGGAGCAAAAGACGTGGGTTTGATTCCTGGGTTGGAAAGATGCCCTGTAGGAGGAATCAGGCAATCCGCTCCAGTATTCTGGATGGAGAATCCCATGGATAGTGGAGCTGAGGGAGTCGCAAAAGTCAGACATGACTGACTGAGCATGCAAGCACATATGTAAGAATTTACAGGAGGTTAGGATGTGCTGAGGAAGAAGATGGAGCTTATGGTGGACACAATAGAAAGGCCAGAAGACAAAAGGTGCTATAGGGAAAGGAGGAGCTAGAAATGTTGATGGTATTGGAGGAGTGGACAGCAGGATCTGAAATTGGGCTGGGAAGGTGGTGTGGATGAAGAATGCTTCCTGCCATAACTTCAAAGGATGCTGCACCCATTAAGCCATCAGCCACTGCAGAGGTCCTGACTGTACCAGCTGGGATTCAAGACTGGAAAATGAGGAGACCAGACAGAAGACTGGCTTGGACAGCGTGTCCAAACAATGACTTCACTGAGCCCAGAATCTTGCATTTTGCCATAGAAAAAGCACTAAATCTCATTAACTTGAGATGTCTAGTTTTATTTAATTAATAGTAATGTTCTGATGCTCTGGCCTCCTGGTTTTGTTGAAAAACCTCCAAATACCATGGCTCTTCTCTTATATTTGGAGCAATCCCTCAGAGCTGAGAGCTGTATTCTGGACTTAACATCCTCAAAAAGTCCCCCCAAACGAAAAAAAAAACCAAATAACTCTCAAGGGTTATGCGTTTTTCATCCCTCCCCCCCCCCAGTGGTTATAGTCCACATACCATTACTAACTCAATAGACATGAATCTGAGTAAACTCCAAGAGACAGTGAAGGACAGGGAAGCCTGGCATGCTGCAGTCCATGGGGTGATAAACAGTCATACACAACTTAGAGACTGAACAACAAAAGTCAATATGAGTCAAATGTGAACAGTCCATTGAAAATTTGATGCTCTTAAAGGATTAAAAAATCAAACAAGTGTTTCAATTATGCAGGTGGTGTTGAGCAGAAGGTAGGACTCATCATTTACCCACAGAATGTACAAAAGACTAAAACGGGATCAACTTCATATAAGGTGAGAGGACATAGCAGCTTCGGGGGCAGTGGCTACTCTGAAACACCTCCTAGTTGTAGCATGCAGGATCTTTAGTTGCATGTAGGATCTATTCCCCTGACCAGGGTTTAATCCTGAGCCTCTTGCATTGAGAGGATGAAGTCTTAGCCACTGGACAACTGGGGAAGTCTCTAGAACTCAACAGTTAGAATATTTTGTGTGATGTTGGTGACCTTGCTCTGAGTTGTGCTGTTATCTCATGATTTTGTGCTTTCCCCATGTTCCTAATCAGCCTGGGCAAGATGTAACACCAGTATCTGAGAGAACCCACACATGGGAACTGGCTTGGGGTATCAGAGATGCTGAGCTCCCTGAGGAAGGAGGCTAGACTGTTACATGTTAGCTATTGTTGTGTGCTCCTGGGTCCCCACCAAGCAAGCACAAACTGAAGGGGGATGCAGGCAGCTCCTGTCCTGAGAATGGCCTACCATCACCCCAGATTGGGCTATAGCAGGTGGAGGTTTCTGGAACTAGGCAGAGGAGGGCACAGTAGGATAATACCCTCAAAACTGTATGTCCTGACCTGGAAAAGATAGTGTGGAGTTTTATAGTAATGGTTCAAAGAGAGTGTGGTAAGCTTGTGGACTTCCTTCTGATTAGTTGGTGGTGAGGTAAATGGGAGGTAACATCATCAACCTTCTGGTTCCAAAATGTCTGCTTGTGGGCAGTATACAGTTATCTCGTTCTACCTGGTGAGGGTTTCAGTATCTGCAAAACAGCCCAAAGATATTGTTGTGTGTATCTCTTGATGGGGAACCAGTACCCTGCACTCAAGGCTACACTATTGTTTTTAATTGCTTCTCCCTTATCCCTTCAGTTTCTCTATATCCTGATTAGTAAATGTTTGAACTTGCCCTTTGGAGCTTCAGAAAGGGGATGCAGAAAGTCTTTTGTGGGAGTTGAGTTTTGGTGAGTTGAGTTTGGTGCTGGCAGGCTTATAAGCTAATGGGCTCCAGATTCTTATGAAGAAGTAAACAACATAGGCTCACTATACAGAGGCCATCTTTAGCTCATCTATGTAACAGTCCCCTTGGCACCATGGTGGTTTATAATCCAAGTTGCACATTATCTTATAACACTTGAATCTGAAGCAAGGGATAAAGCATCTTCAAGACTCAGAATGCTTTAGGGTTATGATCTTGGATTTCAAAGTCCTTTGGCAGCCAATATGACCATATAGTGGGGGAAACCCTACAGGATAAATGAGAAAGGAGATTCTGCATTGACCAATCTACTTAGTAGGTCCACAAGGTCCTGCTCGGTTTCAAGATAATAAGTATGCTTATTTCCCCCAAAAGTTCTATGCTCCTATTAAAAGAGTGGCTCCCTGGTGACTCAGATTATAAAGAATCTGCCTGTAATGCAGGAGATGTGGGTTCAATCCCTGGGTCAGGAAGATCCCCTGGAGAAGGAAATGGCAACCCACTCCATTATTCTTGCTGGAAAATTCTATGGGCAGAAGAACCTAGTGGGTTATCACAGTCTGTAAGGTCACAAAGAATCAGACACGACTGATCATGGATGCAAACGTACTCCTATTAATGCCAGCTGGAATGGGATTAAGACACAAACTTGCCACACAGAGAGTACAGATAGCAGAGGGAGCCTTGTGGACTAGTGAGGGAGTCAAAGAGCTCCCCGTTAACTTCTCTTTATCCAACAATGGCCAATGTTTTCCTGTGTGGGAAGTTGGCTCAAAATTACAGGAGATCTTTACTAAGCAGTTGAACATCTTCCCAGTTTCCTTTCCTATGAAAGTTCTTTTTTCTATAGATTTCACTGGGGCAACTCTCCAAGACTGGAAGCGAACTTTTAAAATTGTCCTCCTGGTACTCATGTCCCTGGGTCTCTAATTTTGGAAGCAGGAGGAATGGTAGGTATAGGAGGTACAGGACACCACACAAAGGGGAGAGCCCTATCTAACTAAGGAGTTACTCACAAAATTAAACAAATGGCCTATGGCTGGAACTCTTGGCTGCCTCTCACTATAAATTACAGATGTTATATAATCCCATGATCCTTGATTGTTTATTGTTTGCTGAAGGAGGGGCTGCACATTGATGAGCAGTGAATAGATTGTTTCTTGTGGGTAGATGACCATGATTAAGTTTGTTTTACACATTGCTGGGGACATGCAGCCAAGGGACCATAATATCAGTCTACTGACTAAGTAGATTGGGCAATTCAGAATCTCCTTTCTCATCTATCCTGAAGGGCTTCACCCACTATATGGTCTTATTGGCTGCCAAAGGACTTTGAAATCCAAGATCATAACCCTTAAGCATTCTGAGTCTTGAAGATGCCTTATCCCTTGCTTCAGATTCAAGTGTTATAAGATAATGTGCAACTTGGATTATAAACCACTATGGTGCCAAGGGGACTGTTACATAGATGAGCTAAAGATGCCTTCTGTATAGTGAGCCTATGTTGTTTACTTCTTCATAAGAATCTGGAGCCCATTAGCTTATAAGCCTGCCAGCACCAAACTCAACGTTCTTGCACATTCAAGTGTCTTAAAATGTAACTCCCCAAAGCAGAATTTTAGCCATTTAGGGTCTTTCTGTACCCTGCAAAGGGCTTCCCAGATAGAGTTAATGGTAAAGAATCCTTCAATGCAGGAGATGCAAGAGATGCAGGTTTGATCTGTGGGTGAGGAAGATCCCCTGGAGGAGTAAATGGCAATCCACCCCAGTATTCTTGCCCGGGAAATCCCATGTACAGAGCAGTCTACAGTCCACGGACTCACAAAGAGTTAGACACAACTGAGAGACTGAGCTCATGAACCTTGTAATCTGCATCCTATGCTAGGCAGAGATAAAGTCTTTCCTGCAGCTACAGAAGAGCCCAGGCTGGAGTAGTGTGGATGTCTCCTGGCCCAGGGACTCCCAGCTGTGCTGCTGAGTAGAGTCACCTGGACACATGTGACCCTTCCTAGCCCACCTTTTCCCTGCCCTCCCCCAGGAATTTCCTTTTCTACCTTGTCATAACCTTCTGATAGTCTTATACCATAGCAGTAACAAATAATACAAAATACAGACAGCAGTCTGACAGAATTGCAGAAGTCTCGTATCAAAAACCCAAAATCATTGCTAAAAATAATTGAAGAAACTTAAATACATATACCATATACATGGATCAGAGAACACAGTATTGAGAATGCCCTGGCTGTCCAGTTCTTAGGACTCTGTGCTCTTAAAGGAGGAAACAGACAGAACAGGCTCCATCTTGAAAGCAAGACTCCATCTTGGGCTGGACTGTGGACTTTGAGCTATATGCCTAGTGTCTCCGGAAACAACATACCAACTGGAAAACTAGATCCCCGGATGGAAGAGCCCCAGGGCTCATACCTAGACTCTACATGGCCTAACAGAATACCCTAATTATCTGTGTAAATGAATAGAATTATACATTCTATTATGCTTATTGGGATATGACCACAGGCCTATTGATAATTGTCCATTGTTAACTACCTAGGCTTAAGGCATATGAATCTCAGGTTTAAGGCATACAAATCATGGGTTAACTTTGGTTATAACTTTTTTCCTTTGTTCAGACTAGTTTCAGGGAATTTGGGGAGGTGGGTTTGAGCATGTACACTTAGGGTATATAAGGTTTTCACAAAAACTAGTCAGGGTCCTTGGCTAAAAGGAGACTCTGTCCTGGGCCCACCAGTGTAATAACATGCATTCCACTATTTGCATTGTGATTCGGAGTGAGTTTGTTTCCCAGAACGTGTGGCTATAATACTCAGTGTGCCGGTCTTGGGTTTCATCCCTGGTTTGGGAACTCAGATCATGCAAACTGCATGGTGTGCCCTCAATTTTTTTTTTAAGAAGAAGAAAGATATAGTTATCAAAATATCAATTATCCTCAATTTTTTTTTACACATGCAACATAAGCCAAATAAAAACTCCAGATTTTTAGTAAAGATTGATAAATTCTAAAAATACACATGAAAGTGTAAGAACAAAGAACAATAAAAATAATTTGGAAAAGAAAAGAGTTGGAAAACTGATACTATCTTACAGCCCAAAGCCAGTAATCAAGAGTGTGCAGTATTAGTGTCAAGAGAGACAAAATATATCCATTTATTGCATGTCAAATAAACCTGCAAGTAAAAAATACCAGAGAACATTGACTGGGTCACATTAAGAAGAAAAATTTTAAGAAAATACGTGGAGTCCTGTAATAAAGTGATTTAAAAAATTTGATTAAGGAATACAGTATTGAATATACATTGACCCTCCTCCCAATTTTGCTTTAACAGGATGGTCTATTTAGACATAGAGAACTTGGCATTATGTACTCTTACATCATATCTTGGCCTGACAGCTTAAGCCATTTTTATCTAATACTTCTGAGTCATTCATATTAATAAATGTGCATGCGTACTCAGCCATATCTGACTCTATGCGACCCCAAAGAAGCCTGCCAGCTTCCTCTGTCCATGTAATTCCCTAGGCAAGAATGCTGGAGTGGTTTACCACCTCCTCCAAGGAATCTTCCTGACCCAAGGCATATTAATAAATAATTGATATTAATTCCTTTTCTGTAGGGTAGTTGTTTGTAAATAAGCAGCTGAGCCTACACTATATAGCTGAGGCAATCTGGCACATATTAGATGTACAACAAATGTACAGTTTCTCAATAGTTTTCTGAAAGCTAAAGAATAAGGTCTCTGCTCATTTCATATTTGTATCCTTTAATACTATTTTTTTTTTGGCCAGAGTTCAATAACTGCCACCTGAATTAAACAAAAAAAGTTTGCAAAAAATAATGTGCAAGCACTCACATTTTCTATAGCAATTATATAAAATTAATGATGCATTTTGATATGGGTTGTGGTCTGTATTATTATAGCTGTCTTTATTCCCCAAATCCTGGTCTTCATTTTAAAGATAACCAAATATGAGTGTGCATGTGTGTGTGCTCAGTCCTGTCTGACTATGTGACCCCATGAACTGTATCCAGCTGGGCTCCTCTATTCATGGGATTTCCTAGGCAAAGATACTGGAGTGTGTTTCCATTTCCTTCTCAGGTCAGGGCATCTTTCTGATCCAGGTATCAAATCCATGTTTTCTGTGTCTCCTGCATTGGTAGATGGATTCTTTATCACTGAGTTACCTGGGAAGCCCAGTAGAATATATACAATTATTCTAATGTGAATATGGTATTTTGGGACTTGTCTGAAATTTATATTTGCTAGTGGGAATATCATGTTTGCATACAATTCATAAGAATATCTATATACCATTTCTGTTACAACTAACATTCATTATGTATTTGAAACATTTAAATGTGGATATGCCTTGGATATCAATATAGGTAGATGTAGATAAAAAGATGGATGTATTTACCTATGGATTACATTGATGCTTCTAACTTTTTGACACAATAAAAGAGCCTTACCACCAAGGGCAAAGTTGATCATGCAGAGTGACTGAGGGCAGGGCTATTGGAAATATATGTCAGTGTCAACTAAAGAAGGGTTACCTTGGACTTTACAGTCTGGTGAATAATAATGACATTCTCCACATAATACTATCTTGATAGCTGCAATATTACCTCTTAATGAAGTTAACCTATTAACATTCTTCCTCTTCTCTGATTTTTCCCACATAACGTCTTTAGAAACTGAAACCACATTTAGAGTGAATTTTGCCTGGTAGCTAATACTTTTAGGTAATGCATCTGAGCAATAAATTATTATTGAAAATATGGCAAAGAGAAAATGAGAACATGAATGTAGAACTAGAAAGTATGACTTCAGAGTCTCTTTCCCTTTCAGAAGGGGGAGAAAACAATTTCTTTTGTAAATACAATCACAGGAAATGTGTGATAGTTTTCTAAACATCTTTCATTATTTAAAAGTAGTACCTTTATAATATAATTTGGAACATAAATACAGCTATACAACATATTAAGTATGAGTTTATGAGTATAAAAAATTGAAAATACTATGGTTGTGTGACTTTCAATACATTAAAAATAAAAAAAAAATTAAAAGACTTCCATTCCTAATATAATAAAGTTATTACTTCTTTTTTTTTTGGTAAGAAATAAAGATATGCTTGTTATTTTTATTATAAAATAAAACAGATACAGTGATGTTTGCTGCTATACACATTTAAATTCAGGCATATACAATGAACAGATGTCATACATGTATATGTATACACATTTTCATGTGTATGTGCATATGTGTGCATGCATATGTACACATTTGAAAGCATACATAAACTCATGTATTTATGTATATGAGTTTTTGCATCTAAATCACTAGAGATCGTGACTACAGCCACATAATTAAAAGATGCTTGTTCCACAGAAGGAAAGTTATGAAAACCCTAGACAGCACATTAAAAAGCAAAGACATTACTTTGCTGACAAAGATCCGTATCATCAAAGCTATGGTTTTTCCAGAAGTCAGGTATGGATTTAAGAGTTGGATCATAAAGTAGGCTGAGTGTCTAAGAACTGATGCTTTCTAATTGTGGTGCTGGATCAAACCAGTCAATCCTAAGGAAAGTGTAGGAAGGGGAGCCTGGAGTGCTTCAGCCCATGGGGTTGCAAACAGTTGGACACAACTTAGTGAGTCAACAAGAACAACAATTTATGTATATGTACATATATACATGTGTGTATGTGATGCCATTCTCGGATGCTCAGTCGTGTCAAATTCTTTGTGATCCTTTGGACCATAGTCCACCAGGTCTCTTTGTCCATGGGGATTTTTAGGCAAGAATATTGTAGTGAGTTGCTATTTCCTTCTCCAGGTGATCTTCATAACCCAGGAATAGAATCTGCATCTTTTGTGTGTCTTGCATTGGCAGGCAAATTATTTACCACTAGAGCCACCTGGGAAGCCCAGCATGTGTGTATGTCTATGTATCTACCTACACATATATACCTAAATACTCATTATACAGTATTTTCATGTTTTCTCAGTCACAATTTCTGGTGACCATATTGACATATTTATTACATTTTAATTGAATTTAGAATTACTGTCATTCAGTTTCTCTCTCATGTGGTTGAAATATAATTTTCACCAAAAATTTTGACTAAAAGGTATAAGGATGCAAAATGAAAGTAATGAGGCTACAGTAAAGGCCACTGGGTTGGGAGTAGATTTGGAAAGACTTTGTTTTAATATGTATGAGAAGATGTGATGAGGTTATAATAATGGAGTATTCAAACTCTTGAGGAAAAGTTGTCTTATTTGTAAAATAAGAATGATTAATAACTGTTAACATTCACCACATTTTAAAATGAATATCAAACAGATTGAAGTATGTAAGCCCTATCCAAAAATTGCTTATTAAAAGGATATGCAAACTATATCCACAAATTGACTTTCAATGATACTTGTAATTTCAACGTTAGAGATTTACTGTCCACTAGTACTCTTGCCTGGAGGGTCCCATGGATGGAGGAGCCTGGTGGGCTACAGTCCATAGGGTCGCTGGGAGTCAGACACGACTGAGTGATTTCACTTTTCACTCTCATCCATTGGGGAGAGAAGTGGCAATCCACGCCAGTGTTCTTGCCTTGAGAATCCCAGGGACGGAGGAGCCTGGTAGGCTGCCTTCTATACGGTCGCCCAGAGTCAGACACAACTGAAGCGACTTAGAAGCAGCAGCAGCAGCAAGTTAAATCTAACCAGTCCATTCTAAAGGAGATCAGTTCTGGGTGTTCTTTGAAAGGACTGATGCTAAAGCTGAAACTCTAATACTTTGGCCACCTCATGCGAAGAGTTTACTCATTGGAAAACACTTTGATGCTGGGAGGGATTGGGGGCAGAAGGAGAAGGGTACAAAAGAGGATGAGATGGCTGGATGGCATCACCGACTCGATGGAAATGAGTTTGGGTGAACTCCGGGAGTTGGTGATGGACAGGCTTGGTGTGCTGCAATTCATGGCGTCGCAAAGACTCAGACACGACTGCATGACTGAACTAAACTGAACTGAGCAAGTTAAAAAAAAAAACAAACAAAAAAAAAAAAAACCAAAAAACAGCGAAACAACAAAATCCTTAGTGCCAGGCATTGTGTTAGTAAAGCACTTCAAGAATAAAGCTTGGTCATCTATTCTCATGAAGCCAATGTTTAATGTGAGAGATAGAAAATAATCTAATACAATAGAACTTTGCAAATAATGCTACATTGTCACAACCTGGGGACATTTTCTTGAGGTCATGGGAAAAACATCTCAAAAGAGGTGCTACTTGCAATGATATATGAGAATCATATTGTTCAGTTCAGTTCAGTTCAGTTCAGTTGCTCAGTTTATGTGAAAGTGAGAAGGAGCTCTCCAAACGGGGTGGGGCGAGTTGGGGGGAGCGGTTGTTAAAATAAAGATTCTGCTACTAAGTACATGGTAATGGGGCTAACTTTTCTAAACTTCAGTTTCGTTATTTTTAAGAGTCAAAGATGTTAGTATTTACTTTAGAGCACTGTTGTAATTATTGAATAACTTAGTTATTGATAATGACTGTTTTAAATACTATTCTTTGTGTGTATTAGCCCAGCACGTTATGATGTTTTTATTATTTCTGAGACTGGAGAGAAAGGTAGGGGCATTTCTCTGTGGGCATAAACAGTTGAAGGAATTTATGAATTTGGAATTATCATCTGAAAATTACCAGGGAGTCCCGTAGATGGAGTTTTGAAGTGATAAGGTTAAAAGAGCAGTTGATTTAAAGTCTATTTTATCGGATATGAGTATTGCTACTCCTGCTTTCTTTTGGTCTCTATATAGTCATGTATGGATGTGAGAGTTGGACTATAAAGAAAGCTGAGTGTCAAAGAACTGATATTTTTGAACTATGTTGTTGGAGAATATTCTTGAGAGTCCCTTGGACTGCAAGGAGCTCCAAAGAGTCCATCCTAATGAAGACCAGTCCTGGGTGTTCATTGGAAGGACTGATGCTAATGCTGAAATTCCAATATTTTGGCTACTTGATGAGAAGAGCTGACCCATTTGCAAAGACCCTGATGCTTGGAAAGAGTGAGGGCAGGAGTAGAAGAGGACAACAGAGGATGAGATGTTTGTATGGCATCACCAACTTGATGCACAGGAGTTTGGGTAGGTTTTGGCAGTTGGTGATGTACAGGGAGGCCTGGTATGGGGCAGTCCATGGGGCTGTAAAGAGTCAGACACGAATGAGCAACTGAATTGAACTGAACTTAACACCCAATGTTCACATCAGTATTATTTTCAATAGCCAAGGTATGGAAACAACCTATGTATCCAACAACAGATAAATGGATTAACATATGGCATATATATACAATGGTATATTGTTCAGCCATAGAAAAAGAACAAAATTTTGCCATTTGCAAAAACATGGATGGACCTGGAAGGTACTATGCTTGTGAAATAAGTCACATAGAGAAAGATAAATACTCTGTCATCACTTACATGTAGAATGTAAAATATATAACATACAAGTCAACATATAGTTTTGAGCAAAGAACTGTTCCAGGTGACCTTAACAGTCTTCCAGGTAACTGAATAAAAAAAAATTTTTTAATTTTTTAACATGAATCCGCAACGGGTGTACAAAACCAAAATAGATGTAAATTCGAAAGTAAAATGCCTGATGAATAAGGTGGATGAATCAGAACTTTCCGGAGGAGACCTAGAAAAGATGCCAGAGGAATAGGATGAGGAGACCACTTTCTCCCTAACTAACTCATCAAAAGAACATTTCAATGCTGAGTAAATTCCACAAAACAACCTCTGAATGCTGGCAGAGGACATCAGGCATCCAGCAAAGCAGATCATTGGCTTCAAAAACAGGTAGGAAAAAATGTAAAGGACGAAGAAAGAGACAAAGGAGGTAGGGAGGGAGCTCCGTCCTGGGAAGGGAATCTCATCCTGGGAAGAGACTCTTAAAAAGAGAGGTTTCCAAACACCAGGAAACATTCTCACAGCCGAGTCTGGTGAGCCTTGGAAGCACAGAGGGCAACATAACAGGAAGGAAAAATAATAAATAATTAAAACCAACAGATTATGAGCCCAACAGTAAGTCCCCCAGCGGGAAAGCAGTGCAGACACCTGCATCTGCCACTACCAAGGGGGGATTGGGCAGGGAGGAGCAGGGGGCGCAAGTGGCAGTGCTTTCTAAGAACTGGGCTGCGGGAGACGTGGGCTGCAGCACTTTTTCCAAGAATCGGGTGGCCCGTGCATAACCAGAATGAATTAACTTGGGATAGCAAACCAGACTGTGGGATAGATACCTCGCAAAACGCTCGAACCGAAGACACCATCAAGACTGCGCACAGAACAAATGACAGATCAGAAATAGCCAGGCACAGACCATCCCCCTCTGGTGACAGGCAGCTGGAGCCTTAGTGCTGGAAGGGGGTAATCGCAACCCAAGACAGACATTACCTACCAAACTACAAGCAGGTTTCTTTGCTAAGTAAGACTTCTGGGGGCTCTGGACAGTCATTGTCCACCTGAGAAGGAGCCCTAGCGGTACTCCCATTAAATGGAGCAACACAGAAAGGCCTTAAGTCACTGCAATTGAGCTCACCAAACTCCCTAGCTACACAGACCAGAGAAGGGCACAAAATGCAGACCCAACCAAATCTGTGCCTCGGAGGGCTTCCTGAGCGGCAAGCCTGAGTGGCTGAGACTGGGGAGGTGTATGAAGCCTAGGGCTGGCCTCAGTTACCCGGCAGAGCAACGTAGAACTTGAGCGGTCTACGCGGCGAGCCGGGGCAAGCCCAGCATAGAGTCCAACACCACCCTCCCTGTGTCACGATGGAAATAAGACACTAAAGTGACCAGAAAACAGAGGAAGTTAAACAGAGGGAACTGACTTGGTAGTGACCTCACACAGCACACAATGCCAGAGAAAGGGCCAGATATTCCTTTACTAAATTTATGATCAATCTTTTTTTTTTTTGAGTTGATGTGGATGCATGAATATTTTTTCTTTTTTTATTCTATTTTTTCTTTTCTTTTCATCTCCTTTTTTTCAACTTTCTTAAATTTTTAAGTCCTCTATTTCCCTAATCATTATTTTTATAACATATTATTACTTTAAAAAAAAAGAAAACCACACAAACACCTATTTTTTTAAAGCAAACGCTGTACAGTCTTAACACACAAGGGGATCCCCATAAGAATAACTGCATATCTTTCAATAGAAACTCTTCAGGCAAGAGGGAATGGCAAGAAATACTTAAAGTGATGAAAGAAAATAACCTACAGCCCAGACTACTGTACCCAGCAAGGAACTCATTCAAATATGAAGGAGAGATAAAAAGCTTTACAGACAAGCAAAAACTGAGAGAATTCAGTGCCACCAAATCAGCTCTCCAACAAATGCTAAAGAATAGACTTTAGAGAGGAAACACAAAAAGGGCGTATAAACCTGAACCCAAAACAATAAAGTAAATGGCAATAGGATCATACTTATCAATAATTACCTTAAACATAAATGGGTTGAATGCCCCAATCAAAAGGCAAAGACTTGCTGAATGGATACAAAAACAAGATCCCTATATATGCTGCCTACAAGAGACCCACCACAAAACAACAGACACATACAGATTGAAAGGGAAGGGCTGGAAAAAGATATTCCATGCAAATAGAGATCAAAAGAAAGCAGGAGTAGTAATACTCATATCTGATAAAATAGACTTTACAACAAAGGCTGTGAAAAGGGACAAAGAAGGCCACTACATAATGATTAAAGGATCAATCCAAGAAGAAGATATAACAATTATAAATATATATGCACCCAACATAGGAGCACCACAATATGTAAGACAAATGCTAACAAGCATGAAAGGGGAAATTAATAATAACACAATAATAGTGGGAGACTTTAATACCCCACTCACACCTATGGACAGATCAACTAAACAGAAAATTAACAAAGAAACGCAAACTTTAAATGAGACAATAGACCAGTTAGACCTAATTGATATCTATAGGACATTTCACCCCCAAACAATGAATTTCACCTTTTTTTCAAGTGCACATGGAACCTTTTCCAGGATAGATCACATCCTGGGCCACAAAGCTAACCTTGATAAATTCAAAAAAATTGAAATTATTCCAAGCATCTTCTCTGATCATAATGCACTAAGGTTAGATCTCAACTACAGGAGAAAAGCTATTAAAAATTCCAACATTTGGAGGCTGAACAACACCCTTCTGAATAATCAACAAATCACAGAAGAAATCAAAAAAGAAATCAAAATATGCATAGAAACGAATGAAAATGAAAACACAACTACACAAAACCTGTGGGACACTATAAAAGCAGTGCTAAGAGGAAAGTTCATAGCAATACAGGCATACCTCAAGAAACAAGAAAAAAGTCAAATAAATAACCTAACTCTACACCTAGAGCAACTAGAAAAGGAAGAAATAGAGAACCTCAGAGTTAGTAGAAGGAAAGAAATCTTAAAAATTAGGGCAGAAATAAATGCAAAAGAAACAAAAGAGACCATAGCAAAAATCAACAAAGCAAAAAGCTGGTTCTTTGAAAGGATAAATAAAATTGACAAACCATTAGCCAGACTCATCAAGAAACAAAGAGAAAAAAATCAAATCAATAAAATTAGAAATGAAAATGGAGAGATCACGACAGATAAGACAGAAATACAAAGAATCATAAGAGACTACTATCAGCAATTATATGCCAATAAAATGGACAACTTGGAAGAAATGGACAAATTCTTAGAAAAGTACAACGCACTGTTTTTCAAAGCCGGATATTAGGTTGTCCCATCTTCCCACTGCAAGGACTCCAGTTTGGGGAAGGTCTGACGTGGGGCTCAGACTCCTTGCTCCTCAGTGGGGAACGCCAGGATTGTGATAAATCTCTCACTGTGGGTTGCTGCTCTGGGAGTTCTGACTAAACTATGTCTCTGCCCCTCCTGCCTGTCCCAGTGCGGCCTTTTCTTTCTATCTTTAGTTGTAGAAAGCCTGTTCTGCTAGTCTTCAGTTGTTCTCAGATATGTTGTTCTATATGTGGTGGAATTTTAGAGTGTCTGTGGGAGGAGATGAACTCAGGATCCATGATTTTGATCTGAGAGGCTAATGTTTCTTTTTTCTGATTGTTTTCAAGATTTTTCCTTATTTTGGTTTTCATCAAGTTGATTATCATGTATGTAATGAAAAATTTTTATGCTGCTTTGATTTCTCTGCCATTTTTTGTATCCATGGGTTGTTGTCTTCACTGATTCTCAAATTCACAGCTATTATTCTCCAAATGTTTCCTCTTCCTGTTCTCACTCTGACTTCTCCTTCTGGGGACTCCAGTTTTACATATATGTTAGGTTATTTGACATTTTCCTACAACCCTTGGATGCTCTGTGCTGTTCTGTTCTTTCTTTCTCTTTTCCTATTTGTTTTCCAGTTTGGATACTTTATCTGTATTCAAGTTGACATAGTCTTCTGTGTCCAGATTGCTCATAAAACTCTTGAAGAAATTTTTTTCTCTAGTATTGTACTTTTATTTCTAGCATTTCATTTGACTTTAAAAATAATTTCCATATTTCTCCTAAAGTTCCCCATTTGTTTATGCATGCTATCTATAATTTCTACCAGATACTTTAATATGTTACTAATACTTATTTCAAAGTTTACGTTTAATAGTTCCACCACCTGGGTTTTCCCTAGGCTTGGCTCTGTTGACTACTTCATCCCTTGACAGCGTGTGAATGTGTTTCATTTTTGTGTGTCTCTTAATGTTTAAAATTCGATCCTGGACATTTTGTTAGAATTAGTGAGGCAGAGGAAAATAAAATTTATGTCAGAAAATGAGAAGTCCTCTTTTTCTGTTAGGCTTTTAGTGTGGAGTGGTTGAGTTAACCTAGTCAGAAGTTAACCCTTCAGGTGGCTGTTTTTATAGTTACCTTCCACCTACCATGGAACTGAGTTCCTTCAGGATTAGGTTGCTGGCTCATTGTGTTCTGTGCGGGCCCCAAGGCTGCAGCAGGATTGCTTTCAAATTCCAGTTCACTCTCAGCTTCCACTGGGTCTTGTGTGCCTGTGCCTCTAAGGGGTGTCTCTCCAGGCTCTTGTTCCTTCTCAGAGGCAGACTGCTGTGACTTGCTGTTCATTGTTAGGGCTTAGGGTTTTTTTTTTTTTTTTTGCTTGCTTTATATTAATATTTTAAAATATCTTACCCTTTAAAAACTCTCTTCAAAATTTATAATGATAAAGTTTTCCTCTTGAGAGTATCTAATCCTGGAAAAGGGGAAAAGTTATCTCCTCTTTCAGGTAGTCTAACCCCGGGGTTTCACTTATATTCAGGAAGTATGTAGGCTACATGCCCCTTTATACCAAGTTTCTCATCATTTGTTACAGCATATAAAATAGTTTCTTAAAATTTTTTTTATTATAACTGTTTCATGGACTACTGTCTTATTGGCCAAAATATGAAATATCTGTTTCCTTAACTTTTTGAAAGATGAAATAGCAGGGCAACTCATGTACGAATTCCTTCCAATTCTTTTTGGAAATGTGCAGAGTTTAAATTATAAGTGAATTCAGAAAGTTTTAGAAGTTCTTCTTTTGGTAGAAAATGACTTGCAAGGAGGTAGGCTTTGGTGATGTTAGACAGATTTGGTTTAAGATCTTGGTGACCTAGTAACTCAGCTGGTAAAGAATCTGCCTGTAATGCAGGAGACCCTGGGTCGATTCCTGGGTTGGGAAGGTCCCTTGGAGAAGGGAACAGCTACCCACTCCAGTATTCTGGGCTGGAAAATTCCATGGACTGTATAGTCCATGGGGTTGCAAAGAGTTGGACACAACTGAGCGACTTTCACTTCAGTCTCAGTAATGTAATTACCCTGTCTGAATCTTAGTTTGGCACCTGAGAATTGGAGGCAATTCTATTCTTTTTTTTTCCTTTGTAGCAGATATTAGGTACTTTCTAAGTTGTAATAATTGTTTTAAATTATGTGGATATAGCAATGACCAAACAGATAAAAACACAGCCCTCAAGGAGCTTATTTTCTGTATTCATATAGAGGGCTTATGAAGACTAAATGAGGCCTCATGTAAGTTTCCTAGTTCAGAGCGTACACATGATAGCTGTTCTACGGATGCTGGTTCCCTTCTGCCTCATGTTAATAGATGTTTCCTATCACTTCTAAAATTGATACCTTTAATTTGTTTAGCTCTTTGGCATTATTATTTCAGTAGTCAATGGTTTCCCAAGCAACTATAGCCTAGGCAATATAATTAAGGCATAAATCAATGTTACACTTTTGTTCTGACTCATAGCAGTATCAGCAAAGTCTCTGCTGTCTTTGTTCCCAAATGCCTCCAGTCTCTTCCAGAGGGTCACCGAGAGAGCTGCTAACTGCCTGTCTCTCACAGCTAGCTCACAGCATTTCTGCTACTTGGAGCTCCCTTCCCATGGCACAGTGCCGTATCCTTCCTTACCCTGAATGTTTCTCACTTGATATTACCCTATTGGGATGGCAGGAGCTTTGCTCTATCTGTGGTTAAATTCAGAGGCTGTGACATATTCTCCTTGAACATTTCTTAACTTTTTGAAACTAGGGCATGGGATGGAGTGACCTTGTATTTTCAATTCCCTTCAATGACTTTAGCATTTTATTTTTATCCCCGCCGCCCCCAGCCCCAAATACAGGTATTGTTTTGTTTGCTCAGAATTCCTTCTCTCTTTTTCTCAGCTCGATAGCCCTCTTTTTTTTGAAATACTGACTTTCCCATTCCCATGGTTCTAATCTATGTGTGGGCTGCCATGTTCTTGCATGTTTTAATTTCTGGTCCCTAAACAACCTAGGGCGGCTCCCTTGTAAATCACAGCACTGTGCTTACTTGGTTATAGTTAAGAGGTCCAGGTTTGGCTATAAAATTGAAAACTTCCGCGATTTAAGATTCTGGATTTTTTAAGGTAAAATTGACAGAGAAACTTGAATCCCTATGTAGTAGTGAAGCTGTGTGATTGACTGAAAGTGTTGCCATCCCTCATTCAGTACACTGTTGAGGGATAATTCTAAAGACATTATTTTCTCTAATTACTTGGGTGATCTTAACCTGTGTCTTGGTGAGTTTGGGCTGTTAAAACAAATCACCAGAGACTGAGGGGCTTATGAACAACAGATATTTATTTCTCACAGTTCTGGAGGTTGGAAGTCTGATATTAGAATCATTTTCCGGGTTGCAGATGACTAACTTCTCATTGTGTCTCTGCATGGAAGAGAGAGCTAGCTTGCTCTCTGGCCTCTTTGTATGAGGGTACTAACCCATTCATGAAGGTCCCACCTCTCAACACCATCACACTTGGATCAGGGTTTCAACATATGAATTTGGGGAGAAAGACAAACATTCAGTTCATTGTAACCTCTGAGACACCGGTTAAAAAAAATATGCTTAGAAAAAGATTTCTAAATCTCTGATTCACTGTAGACACACAGCTTAAGCTCTTGCTACACATTACTTGTTCCTTAGAACATCCTGTGAGAAACTTAGGGCAGATTCAATCTCAATGGACATGAGTTTGCAGAAACTCAGGGAGATAATGAAGGACAGTGAAGCCTGGTCTGCTGTAGTTCATGGGGTTGTGAAGAGTCAGACACGATTTAGCAACTGAACACCTATCTCATACAACTTCAGTTTTTCTCTGTCTGCCACACACACACACACACACACACACACACACACTCACACACACAATGATATTAAAAGTGGCAAAATACTTTGTCTGATATCACAAGTGGAATATTGCAAAGCCAAAATTATAATTAAAGATTCCTGATTTTAAGTTTTGTGTTCTTTCCACTGTGCTCTAATGATTCCTTATGACTTTTATAGTCTCTAAAAGAAAAATAATATCCAAATATATTGTCTGATATTGCCTCAAAATTGTACCACTTTTGTATTTCATCATTTTTTAAAGCCTTAACTAAGTTCTTCCTTAGGATTTACCTCCTTTGGCTTCTAGACTTCTGTGCATAGTTTTTGATCCTTTGTGTTACTCCTTGTGTATCTCGTACCAATCCTTGGTCATTTCCTGGAGGTTGTACCTTCTATTTCTGTTCTAGTTGTACCTCCCACTGGTTCTTATGACAGCCAGGGTTTGTAGATACCTGAGGTCTTCAGGTTATTTTTCAGCTTTGAGTTTGTCTTTGTCCCTTAGACTGCAGGGAGATCAAACCAGTCAACCTCAAAGGAAGTCAACCTTGAATATTCATTGGAAGGACTGATGCTGAAGCTCCAGTACTTTGGCCATCTGATGTGAAGAGCTGACTCACTGTAAAAGACTCTGGTGCTGGGAAAGATTGAAGGCAAAAGGAGAAGAATGTAGCAAAGGTTGAGATGGTTAGATAGCATCACAGATTCAGTGGATATTAATTTGAGCAAACGCCGGGAGATAGTGGAGGACAGAGGAGCCTGGTGTGCTGCAGACCATGGAGTTGCAAAGAGTTGGACTGAATAACAATTCCTGGCAACAGAGGATCATATTCAGTGAAAATAATCTAGATTTTCCATAGCATGGAAGAAAGAAGGTACAAAAAGGAGAGTAGGAAAGTTGACGAATGAAAGTCCTCTTGCCACAGTCATGTTCTGTGCAGAAGACAGGCTTGATGTGACTGTAAGAAGCAGTCACTCCCTGTTCTTACTCTGCTCCCTCGCTTATTCTGCTAGATTCATGGTATCGATGAAGTCAAGTTGCAGATAATACCCACATAACCATTTTTCCTCTATTTCAGAGTCACAGACTCCCCAACCCAAGACAGACCCAGGAGGATTTAAACAAAAACAGAATGGTATCAGTAGTGAAGGGAAGAATGGCCTTTTCACTCACAGAACATCAGGGGGCTCCTTCTTGTCACCATTGGAGGGCTGTGGGATCCTTCTTCGGTCTACTGATTTTTCTACTTTTGCCTTTTATGAAGCTAAAAATAATACACTTATAAAAATATTCTTGAGTAAAAAATGCTCTGTATAAGTACTGAATTGGTCAGCATGATGGTTTAAAAATAGGTCCTAAAATTCTTTGATTTTTTCCCTCAGCTCCAGATATGGAGCTTAGTTACTCTTCTCCTGAGCTGGGGTTGGACTAGTGCCTTACTTCTAGCTAGAATATGGTGGAAGTGGTGGTGTCTGATGTCTGATGTCTGAAATTGGAACATAAAAGCACAGTGACATCCTCTGGTTCTCTTTCTTGGATTATCCACTTTGAGGAGAGCTATTTCCCCATTCAGCATCAGTGGAAAGACCCATGTGGCTAAGAACAGAGTCTTCTTGCCAGTAGTGATGTGAGTCATTGAAAGTGAATTTTCCAGTCACAGTCAAGGCTTCAGATGGCTGCAGCCTCAGGAGAATTCTTGAGCCAGACCCAGTTAAGCTGCTCCCGAATTCCTGACCACAGAAACTGTAAGAGGAAGTGTTTATTGTTTAAATCCACTACATTTGGGGACAATTTATTATACAGCCATAGATAAACAGAATTTGGTCATGTTCATTTGGGCTTGGTTTAGATGCCAATGCCCTGGAGTTTGAACTGATGACATAAAGGGATGAGACTTTTGAGACATCTCAGGAGGTGAATACATTCTGTATGTGGGCAATGTTGTTGTTTAGTCACTAAGTCACATCTGACTCTTTGTGACCCACGGACTGTAGCCCGCCAGGATTCTATGTCCATGGGACTTCTCAGGCAAGAATTAGAGTGGGTGACCATTTCTTCTCCAGGGGAACTTACTGACCCAATGGTCAAACCTGGGTCTCCTGCTTGGCAGGCAGATTCTTTACCATTGAGTCACCTTGGAAGCCCCCTGTATGTGGAGGCTTATAAATAATTTCTGACCGGAGGGCAGCTGTGAAAGTTTAAAGTATGTCCACAAATTCCCTGATTATTGTCTCTTCAAGGATGGGGCCTAATTCTCCTCCTACAGCAATAAATGACTAACATACCTGGCTTCCCACTGGTGCTGTTGATAAAGAACCCACCTGCCAATGCAGGAGATGTAAGAGACACGGGTTTTATCCTTGGGTTGGGAAGATCCCCTGGAGGAGGGCATGGCAAACAACTCCAGCATTCTTGCCTAGAGAATCCCATGGACAGAGGAGCTTTGCAGGCTACAGTCCATAGGATTGCAAAGAGTAGAACATGACTGAAATGACTTAGCAAGAAGTACCTGGCTTCTTCAGGGGTGGGCTCATGTGTTTTCAACCTGTACAGTTGCAAGGTCCCTTGGCTCAGAAGGGCCATGCACTTGGTTTAATGGCTCAGATGTTTTATCTGGAAGTTCTTCATAATTTTAAACGAGGGACCCGTGGGTGATTCATGTCAAATTATGGCAAAACCAATACAGTATTCTGCTCTAACCTTGAAGTCACTGGCCTTTCTTGATAGTGGGCCTTCTTTCTATTCCCAGAATTGTAGTGAACTCACTTTCTGTAGTCTTTGGGAATGTGGGATGTAGCTATTTGCTTCACTTCACCTTAGGAAAAAACCATTTTCTCCTGGTCCTTTGGGCCATCAGCCCAAACTGTTGACCACAGAACTCTGAGAGCTTAGTAAATGTCTGTGGTCAATGTCCCATGGTCCCCTGTGATCCTCTCTGAGCTCAGGTGGCCCTTCATTTAGCCAAGTCCTGATTCTCCCCATCTCTTCCTTGGCCTCTGTTTCTTTGTTGTACCACAGACCATCCAAAACCTGTCACCACCACCCCCCCTCCGTCCCTTCACTTTCTGTGAAACACTTCTCCAACCTTCTGAATCAAACTATTCATTGATGACATTAGCATTTAACTTAATTACAATCAAGTACGGTTTTCATTCCAATCCCAAGGAAAGGCAATGCCAAAGAATGTTCAGACTACCACACAATTGCATTCATCTCTCACGCTAGTAAAGTAATGCTCCAAATTCTCCAAGCCAGGCTTCAGCAATACGTGAATTGTGAACTTGCAGATGTTCAAGCTGGTTTTAGAAAAGGCAGAGGAACCAGAGATCAAATTGCCAATATCTGCTAGATCATGGAAAAAGCAAGAGAGTTCCAGGAAAACATGACTGCGTGGATCACAATAAACTGTGGAAAATTCTGAAAGAGATGGAATATCAGACCACCTGACCTGCCTCTTGAGAAACCTATATGCAGATCAGGAAGCAACAGTTAGAACTGGACATGGAACAGCAGACTGGTTCCAAATAGGAAAAGGAGTATGTAGAGGCTGTGTATTGTCACCCTGCTTATTTAACTTCTATGCAGAGTACATCATGGGAAACGCTGGACTGGAAGAAGCACAAGCTGGAATCAAGATTGCTGGGAGAAATATCAATCACCTCAGATATGCAGATGACATCACCTTTATGGCAGAAAGTGAAGAGGAACTAAAAGCCTGTTGATGAAAGTGAAAGAGGAGAGTGAAAAAGTTGGCTTAAAGCTCAACATTCAGAAAACAAAGATCATGGCATCTGGCCCCATCAGTTCATGTGAAGTAGATGGGAAAACAGTGGAAACAGTGTCAGACGTTATTTTTTTGTACTCCCGAATCACTGCAGATGGTGATTGCAGCCATGAAATTCAAAGACGTTTACTCCTTGAAAGGAAAGTTATAACCAACCTAGATAGCATATTGAAAAGCAGAGACATTACTTTGCCAACAAAGGTCCGTCTAGTCAAGGCTATGGTTTTTCTTGTGGTCATGTATGGGTGTGAGAGTTGGACTGTGAAGAAAGCTGAGTGCTGAAGAATTGATGCTTTTGAACTGTGGTGTTGGAGTCCCTTGGACTGCAAGGAGATCCAGCCAGACCATTCTGAAGGAGATCAGCCCTGGGATTTCTTTGGAAGGAATTATGCTAAAGCTGAAACTCCAGTACTTTGGCCACCTCATGCAAAGAGTTGACTCATTGGAAAAGACTGTGATGCTAGGAGGGATTGGGGGCAGGAGGAGAAGGGGATGACAGAGGATGATGGCTGGATGGCATCGTGGACCTGATGGACATGAGTCTGAGTGAACTCTGGGAGTTGGTGATGGACAGGAGGCCTGGCATATTGCAGTTCATGGGTTCACAAAGAGTCGGACATGATTGAGCAACTGAACTGAACTGAGGGTTTTTAGTCCAGGTTTTTAACCCAGATTGGACACATTCTTTAATCCATAACAATACTTCGTAGGAGAAGAGACTTCACGTTTTTATGGGCTAGAGACTCACTCTTTTGGAGAATGTCCAAAGCTTCCCCAGAATGTCAACAAATGGAGCAGCTCCCGAAAATGGTGCTGTTTTTAGCTCCTGAGGAGCTCTTCCTTTGGGCAATAGATCTCAAGTTGAACTTGTAGTGTGACCATCTTCCTTACTGTGGTCTCAGCATTGTAGAATTTCCTACACATTTTCAGAAATAGAAACATAAAATCAGGGTTAGACTAGACTATTATTTATCTTCAGCACTTTCTTTTTTCTATGAGCAATGTAATTTAACCTGCAAAATGCCAGCTTGGAGCTATTTGACATTCAGAGCCTGAGTGGAGAATTTGCAGCCATGACTTACTTTTTTTTGGTTGACCCACAACTCTCAGCCATTTGACTTCCTCTTCAGAGCAAGTTAGAAAATAGGACAGAGTTTTAAAGGTGAGAGTGCTGTTTAAACTTGCCTGCCTCTCTAAGGTTGTTCTCATTCTGCTTTGACGTGGAGATATCAAGAAGACATTGAGGTGCACACTAGGAAAAGTCTCAGAGAAAAGATGAGAATTGAGGGCCTTAAGTCATGTAGAATTTGTCCAAATGCCCACAGGGGGGCAGTCTGGCCTTAATTAGATCAGTATATATTCAGGCCCACATATAGGGTAAAACCTTTTTATTTTAGCTGTCCCAGTGGCAGACCCAGAGCAGCATTGTTCTGTTCCAACCCTTCTTCAAAGGATAACTTGTTGCTCAGTTATAAAGAGTGTGGTTCACCGGCTTCCTGCCTTTTACGTCTTCAGATCTACCCTATCCTTTGAGCTAGACTCCCCTAATGGGTGACCTTAGCTTCAAAGATTCTTACTGGGCAGGCAGAGATGTTGTTCAATATACATTATGGTCTGCCATCTCCCTGCCCAGTCCTGCCTCCTCCCTTTTCTTCTTACAGTTTTTCCCTTTTTCTTCTTCAGTCTGCATTCTTAAATCTGTCTCAGCATCTATCTGCTTTCCAGAGGACCCAGCTGACACAGTGGATCTATAAGTGCTTGAAGAAAACAGGTGGTAAGATGAGGTTTTGGTCCTTGATCACTCACCACCTGGTTGGCAAGGAGAACCTTATTGTAGCTGGTGTGGGAGGGCAGAGAGTCTCTGATACAAGATGTTGGCCCAAATGCAAAAACTTTCCCTGGTGAATTGAGAAGTGTTCCAATGTGATGGTTCAGACATTTGAAAAATACAGGGGAAAAACATCCATACAAGAAAAATGGAACTGGCTGGTTGTTAAGTTGCATTGATGCTTATTAGAAGGATCAGCTGAATGAAATTAAAAATTGATAGCTAAGGAGGACAAAAGCCCTTTTGGTAGCTTAGAAAGAGGCCTGTATGTCTACATTGGGAGAGAAGAAAAAGACTAAAATAAAGATTAAATAGAGTGGTGAGCTTCAGCAACAGTTGTTTATACAGCTGAGGCAGGTCTGTTATGCCAAAGTCAAGGCCTAGTAGACAAAACTGTCCCCATCCTGGCACATGGGCTGGGGAATAATTTGCTGCTTGTCTCTCAGACATTGCTTCTTCAACTTCTCTGGATTCTGAGAGCTTGCAGAGGTGGGACCTTGCCCCAGTAAGAGCTAATATATACTGTTTTCATGTGTGAAACCACTGTAGGCCATTTCTTCTGCAAAGGAACGCCATGCTCCCATCAAGATAAAGCCCCACCTCTTCTCTTGACTGCTTGGCTTATAACTGGGGTTACGTCCCAGTTGGGGATATCCTGGGTCTAATAAGGGATGAATAGTATTATACTCTCAGAGAGTTGCAAGACCTAGCTGGCATTTACTGACAGGAACTAGGGCAGGGCCGGTAGTCCTGAATTTTGAGGGTTCTTGAAAGGCCAGAACATAAAACTGGATAAAGAATTTAATGTCTTAATGTACTTTCTGAGGGCAGGATTTGCAACCTTGGCAGAGTCTCCAGGGCATAGCACAAACCAGCACTCAAGGGGCTTCTTCTCAGGGCGAGAGAAAATGACAGCTCGTGCTGAGAGAAGCTGAGGTGGCAGCACTGACTATTGCAGATGCTGGAGGAAGGAAGCAAAGTCTCACGGCAGTGGACATGCTGGAGTGCAGAAATTGCCTGAGGCCGGAAGGTGCACCAGAGGGGAGGGGGCCAGGGAACACATACTTACTAAGGCCACCAGGAAGGTGCACTTGTTAAAGGTGCCCCAGCATTATTTAGCATCTCAAATCTTGGTGGGTCAAGTTGTTATTTAAGTAGATACAGGAAATAGTAAAATTATACAGCCTTAGAGGGCGTAGAAGGCATATGGATATTTGGTCAAGTGTACATTGTCTCAAGAACAACCATTTCTCTTTGGTTATTGTTGTAACTAGGTTCTTGCGGCAGTCAATAAGTTAATATTTACTGAGTGCTACTGTGCTAGTCTTCCTCTGTACCAGGGACTGTGGAGAATACAGCACTTTAAAAAAATGGCCTCTGCCTTAAGGCAGCTATGTACTAGCTCAGAGTAAGAGATATGAACACACTCACAAAAATAGTGAACAACATAACATTTTCCATGAGTCAGTGCTAGATTCTGTCTAAGAGACTGTAAGAGCTTGGTGTACCCAAGTCAGCCGTTGTGACTGCTACACTCAGATTTGCTCCCACGTTCAGTGCTGCGCTCAGGACCACATGATGACCTTTGTGTGGCATGACTGTTGATTGGATCAGAGGTGGCCATGTGGCCTCAAAGTAGCAGTCTGTAGGCTAGCCAGCTACCTACAGTATGGCCCAATGCAAGCAATGACACAGCAACAGGTCAGGGATCTAGTTCAGATTCTTCTAGGAACTTGCACCAGGAACTAGTGAGAGATCGAACATTATGATCTGAGAGCAGAGTCTCATGTTCCTGTCTTCCTTCTCTCCTTGGGAGATGGAAACCAATGCATGAGAAATTCTGACTCAGCAAAAGGCTTTAACACTGGGGAGAGGGAGATGAGGAGCAGAGGCCGAGGAAGCCAGTTAGTGAAGAAACATAGACATGTGGAGAGTCTAGATCATGATGGCAGGTCACTTTATAGTCTTCTTTGTAGAGTTACCTTGGACCTGTAATCACCTACAGGAAGGCCTGGATTTTATTTGTCCTAGAACTCCTGTGCTTGCACATCCTTTCAGTGAGCTCAGTATCACTTGAGGTAATTTGAATAGTTTCAATTTCTTTCAACCAGACAAACTTAACTAGAACAGTGCTATAGGAGATTGGAGGGAAAGGTGAAGGCTATAGGTAGAGAAAGAGGTGTCTGATTTGTGTGGAAAGTCTAGATGAAGCCATGCTTCTCTGTGATTTTCTTTCTTCTGAAAAAGTCTGTATGCAGATGCTGGAGGAAGGAAGCAAAGTCTCACGGCAGTGGACATGCTGGAGTGCAGAAATTGCCTGAGGCCGGAAGGTGCACCAGAGGGGAGGGGGCCAGGGAACACATACTTACTAAGGCCACCAGGAAGGTGCACTTGTTAAAGGTGCCCCAGCATTATTTAGCATCTCAAATCTTGGTGGGTCAAGTTGTTATTTAAGTAGATATAGGAAATAGTAAAATTATACAGCCTTAGAGGGCGTAGAAGGCATATGGATATTTGGTCAAGTGTACATTGTCTCAAGAACAACCATTTCTCTTTGGTTATTGTTGTAACTAGGTTCTTGCGGCAGTCAATAAGTTAATATTTACTGAGTGCTACTGTGCTAGTCTTCCTCTGTACCAGGGACTGTGGAGAATACAGCACTTTAAAAAAATGGCCTCTGCCTTAAGGCAGCTATGTACTAGCTCAGAGTAAGAGATATGAACACACTCACAAAAATAGTGAACAACATAACATTTTCCATGAGTCAGTGCTAGATTCTGTCTAAGAGACTGTAAGAGCTTGGTGTACCCAAGTCAGCCGTTGTGACTGCTACACTCAGATTTGCTCCCACGTTCAGTGCTGCGCTCAGGACCACATGATGACCTTTGTGTGGCATGACTGTTGATTGGATCAGAGGTGGCCATGTGGCCTCAAAGTAGCAGTCTGTAGGCTAGCCAGCTACCTACAGTATGGCCCAATGCAAGCAATGACACAGCAACAGGTCAGGGAGCTAGTTCAGATTCTTCTAGGAACTTGCACCAGGAACTAGTGAGAGATCGAACATTATGATCTGAGAGCAGAGTCTCATGTTCCTGTCTTCCTTCTCTCCTTGGGAGATGGAAACCAATGCATGAGGAAATTCTGACTCAGCAAAAGGCTTTAACACTGGGGAGAGGGAGATGAGGAGCAGAGGCCGAGGAAGCCAGTTAGTGAAGAAACATAGACATGTGGAGAGTCTAGATCATGATGGCAGGTCACTTTATAGTCTTCTTTGTAGAGTTACCTTGGACCTGTAATCACCTACAGGAAGGCCTGGATTTTATTTGTCCTAGAACTCCTGTGCTTGCACATCCTTTCAGTGAGCTCAGTATCACTTGAGGTAATTTGAATAGTTTCAATTTCTTTCAACCAGACAAACTTAACTAGAACAGTGCTATAGGAGATTGGAGGGAAAGGTGAAGGCTATAGGTAGAGAAAGAGGTGTCTGATTTGTGTGGAAAGTCTAGATGAAGCCATGCTTCTCTGTGATTTTCTTTCTTCTGAAAAAGTCTGTG
Source organism: Madoqua kirkii (assembly GCA_006408675.1). Taxonomy (NCBI): domain Eukaryota; kingdom Metazoa; phylum Chordata; class Mammalia; order Artiodactyla; family Bovidae; genus Madoqua; species Madoqua kirkii. The sequence continues at coordinate 40,085 of SJYC01119321.1, forward strand.
GGCTCCAGAAATTCTGGTGCATTCTCCAGCATTCATTGTAGCACTGTTTACAATAGCCAGAACATGAAAGCAACCTAGATGTCCATTGACAGATGAATGGATAAAGAAGCTGTGGTACATATACACAGTGGAATGCTACTCAGCCATTAAAAGTAATGCATTTGAATCTATTCTAATAAGGTGGCCGAACCTAGAGCCTATTATACAGAGTGAAGTAAGTCAGAAAGAGAAATATAAATACCGTATGCTGAAACGTATATATGGAATCTAAAAAGATGGCACTGATGAATTTATTTTCAGGGCAGCAATGGAGAAACAGACAGAGAACAGACCTATGGACATAGGGAGAGGAGAGGAGGGAGAAGGCGAGATGTATGGATAGAATAACATGGAAATTTGCAATACCATATGTAAAATAGATAGCCAATGGGAATTTTCTGTATGACTCAGGGAACTCAAACAGGGGTTCTTTGGCAGGCTGATGGGTAGATGGGGAGGGAGATGGGATGGAGTTCCAGGAGGGGAGGGGACATGGGTGTACCCATGGCTGCTTTTTGTTGATATATGACAGAAAACCACAAAATTCTGTAAAGCACTTATCCTTCAATTAAAAAATTAAAAAAAAAAAGAACAATGAAATTCTGGTGCATTTAGAGTTCCCATGAATTCAGAGTTTACTGCCATTCATTCACTAATGAAAATGCACCAGTGTTCTCATGCACAAAAAGATAGGCTTAGTTAGGTTTAAGCTAAAAATCAGAACTTTCTCCCATTAGGTATAAACATTATTGTACATTGTGCCTTTAGCCCTCAATAGTACAACTTTAATTTATTATTAAAGATTCAGAACTGTATATGAAAATTACAATTTTTAAACAGTGGAGCTGAAGATCTTAAATTATTTTCCTAAGAATTAAAAATAATTAATGTTAAAAAATATCCACAAGAGTGATTATTTTATTTAGAGCCCCAAGGATAAAACTTTCCATAGGTGGAGAATCCTCCATCTAAGTTTAAGGGAGCCACAAAGTTAACAAAGTTAACAAGAAACTCTGCAGCACTGCTGAGCCCTGTGGGTCTCATTTTGCCTGGGTTTGATATATATAAAGGCAGCCCCATTAACCACTGCTCTCCCCTCTGGTTGACGAAGATGAAAAGCTCAGAGATCCTGAGGGTGGAGAATGCAGGTTTTGTTCCCTCTTGACAGATTGTATTCCTAGCAATCTGCTGAGAGGAGGAGGAAGGCAGGTCTGGAATAAAAATAAAACCCCTTTAATTTTGAAAATGGTAAGAGAAAATTAAAATGCAAGAGCAGCAGCCAGTCCCGGAGGCAGACAGTTGTGACACTAGCACTGATGAAACAGACAAGGAAAAATGATTACGGGAAAATGTGGGGGTGATGTGGAAGGAACGCTCCTACTACCCCACATCACGTACTTGTCAAATCTCTGCAGTCAGCCCAAGTGCTCGGTGCGGACCATCGAAAGTCTGGGATTGGACATGCGTGGGAGGATATTTGTCATCTTTCTCGACTTTGAAAGATTCTCTACCCTGATCCCACACCAACACACAAATCCCTCCCAAGGTGTGCGAGACAAGATTCTCACGCTGAGGGTATGGTTTCCATGCTAGCTGAAGTTGGCCATGGATGGCTATAGGGTAGAGCAAAGTATTCCATGACTTCTGAACTCTGGTGACTCTTTATATTTTTTCCATTAAATTGTAGATTTTTCTGCTCACAAAAGTCTTAGTTAATTAGAAGAGAAGCAGCTATAGAATTGTGAAAAATAAATACTAGAGACAAGTAGCTCTTGCTTTGCTGTGAATCTAGACAGGTGAGATGAACCACTGAAAGGTGACATGAGGGAACAGAAGGAAGAAACCTAGTTCAGCCTGCCCAGCTGTCAAGAAACAAACTTTATTCAAACACCAGAATCTTTTCAGCCTGATATAAGACCCTAGGAGAGGGATTCAAGTGGGTCCTTCAGTCTAGATAGGAAGATAAGACATTTTTGTATATGTGTGCATCTGTGTGGAAATACGTTAATATTTTAGAACCCCCTAAAATCAAAAGTAACCTTGCTTGGTTTAGACAGTGATGCTTGAGTTCTGAAGGGAAAGATATTAGCAAGGGTTAGAATAGTCTGAAGATTTGGGGGATCATCTCAGCGTGAGCCCCAGCTACCTTCTCTTGCCACTTTTGCAATCTCTTTCAGTTCATCCCCCACCTCAGTGCAGGAATGAGCACCTTGGAACATATGAACAAGTTCAATTTTATAGAATATAAAATTTGAAAAGAATAGAGGCTGGGGAGGTAACAATAATGGTAATGTTGATGATGATAGCTTATGTTTAAGCGTTGCTTCTAAGCACTAATACCTTGATTACAATCTTGTAAGCAAATCATGAGTTGATAATACCAACAAAAATAAAAATAAATGGTGCTAGTTATCTTAGCCATTCATAGTTCCCAAGAAAACTGAAGCTTAGGCAGAAAGCGTCTATAGTATTATTTTTGGGGGCACACCACAGTGCAGCATGTGGTATCTTAGTTCCCTGGTAGTGCAAGTGCAGAGTTTTAACCACTGGACCTCCAAGGAAGCCTCCGCTTTTCTTTTATCACACAATGCAGTCTCAGGTTTCATGAGTCAAAGACCAAGGTGAATAATGCAGGCAAGGAGGGAGAGCCCATAGGAAGATGCTGACCATCTGGCCACCAGTGTTGCTCAAACCATGGACTGCATCTCTGAGAAGTAAATTCTGTCTCAGAACTATCCTTGGGTGGGAAAGAAGGGATGGGGAAGAATTTCTACACTAACCCTTGCCTTCCATTGTCTAGGGTGTTAACTTCCTTGCATTTCCTGATTGTGTATTTGAGCCTGTGGGTACTAATTAGGATCTGACACGACTGAATGACTTCACTTTCACTTTTCACTTTCATGCATTGGAGAAGGAAAATGGCAACCCACTCCAGTGTTCTTGCCTGGAGAATCCTAGGGACGGCGGAGCCTGGTGGGCTGCTGTCTATGGGGTTGCATAGTCAGACATGACTGAAGTGACTTAGCAACAGCAGCAGCAGTAGCTTCAACTTGAGTGAATAGAAAGGAAAGAGACAAGACTCAGGTAGAAGGTGAGTCCCTTTCAAGGTGCTTCTGCTTAAATTGGATAAGAAAGCATGAAGAACCAGAGGGGACAGAAAGTAGAAGAAACTGGGGTGGCACATAAATACTGCCTGATACTGTTCACCACTTTTGCCATGCAGATTATACCCTTCATGATAGCCAGCTCCCAGTTTATTAAAGGGATAAAAGGAACAAATTTTCTTCTTTTTTTTTTTCAGTGAAAATGCTATTCCATCCATTCTTTCCTGTGAGAAATTTTGTCTAACCAGTCACAAAGTTTCTCACTATGTTGGCTAGCTGCAATCTTAGTGACCTAAGACAAGAGAGTTAGTGAAACAGGTGCAGTTTCCATAATGGCAACCTGAATGAAGCCTTTTGTTGTTTAGTTGCTATGTTGTGTCTGACTCTTTTGTGACCCCATGGATTGTAGCCCACAAGGCTTCTCTGTCCATGAGATTTCCCAGGCAGGAATACTGGAGTGGGTTGCCATTTCCTCCTCCAGGGGATCTTCCCAAGCCAGGGATCAAGCCTGTGTCTCCCACGTTGAAGGTGAATTCTTTACTGCTGAGCCCCCAGGGAAGGCCACTGAAGCCTTAGTTGATATTTAAAATCCACCTCTTATACCACCAGTTTCCTCCAGTCTCAGATGGCCCCTCAGCTGGTCTGGGCTGGCTTGCCTGTGGGATGCTGCAGATCTTCATCTCATGGAGGTCCAGCTCCTAAGTTTTTCTGCCCTCATTTGACTGTGGCTGCTACAGGTGCCCCTTTACACTGTTATAGTTGGGTATGGAAATGATGAAATACTCTAGGATATCCTCCGGGTTCCAGACGTACTCCCTTCTGTTCCCATTGTGTGAGGACAACTTTGATTCTTCATGTAATTCTCTTGCAATTTCAGTAACTCCTTCATGTCTGCTGGTCTAATAACATGAAGAGCAGATTGATCAGGTGGTGATCACAGCCTCAGATTCAGTAGAATCTTTACTGTGTTCTTCCAGAGGCAATGCTTCCTACTCTCTCCCCTGAACTTAAGATTTCTAATCAAGTTGTGGCTGAAATCATGGGCTGGGGAGGGGCAACCAGAGGGACCATTCTGATTTCTGCCCCTTGATTTTCAGACTCATGTAATCTAGCTATTAGGGAGAGAATACCATAAATACATGTGTACTTTCTCATGTATATCCCTCTATTTTCTCTTGTATCCCAAGCAGCTAGGACAAATGAAGTTGTGTACAATTTCACAAGGTTTTGCTGTTAAACTGGTCCTTATCTGAATGTTGCATGTTCAGTTCCTGGGTAGCTGACTCTGGGACAGAGGAGGTTCATTAGGCAGTGCTTTGGGCTCACCATCTGTAGATGGGAACGAATCTGAAGGAACCAGGACTGGGCAAAGAGACATGTTGGGTGGTGATTGAGTCCTGATTTGGGGTTAGGAGGCTCTCTTTATACCTCCATGCCATGGCTGGAGCCATGACTTTACCCCTCAGTTGTGGCTGCCCTGGGAAGGAGTTTTGTCCTTGGGTGGATGGTTCCCTTTAGTGGGGACAGTTCCTAAAAGGGGCTGACAGCTGAGGCCTAGCTGTTTTCAGCAGTCCCAGTGCCTGGGAGAATATGTTCTTATTTCCTGAACAGGGCCTTTGGTAGTGTATCTCGGCATCCACCTCACTGTGTCTTTTCAAGTGCATTTCTCTAGTCTATTAGACTGGCCTCTTCTGGGGGTAGGTGGTAAGATCACTGTCACATGCTTATATTACATCTCCTTTACGGAGGGCAGGACTCTCCGTCTGAGGCACAGTTGTTTGGGTCCCAGGTCAATTGATTAGACACTGGATAAGTGTTTAGATAATGGGGCTAAAGGGGATACTGAGGATAAGGGAGATTAACTCATTCTGGAGCATATGTCTATTCCAGTAAGGATGAACTGTTACTTCTTCCAGGCTGTAAGGTGTCTGGTGTAACTGGTCTTCCACAGATTGGTTCTTCTCCTGGGGCAATGGTTCCATATCAAAGGCTAGAGACCTGGATCTGAAGTACTGGCAGAGGATAGGTCAGCCTTGTTGAGAGGAAGGCCATACTATTGAGCCCTTGCATAGTCCCCTGTCTTGTCATCATGACTAATCTATTCATGGGCCCACTGTGCAAACACTGGAATGGCCCAGGAGGGAGGCTGGCTCATATTCATAAGTTATTCTCCCTGGCTGTTGAGAGTCTCCTCTGTGATGAGTGCTCACTAATGAGCATTAGCAGAAACAAAGTGTCCTCTTCCAGAAACATACATTTCTTCCCTAGAGTTCTTTGTGGAAGGTTTTCTACTTTTGTTACTTCTGGGACCTTAACCTGCCTAGCCGTTTGCTATACCAAGGAGTCTGTGGCTATCCTTTTCTTTCTAGCTACTTTTGTTTCCACACAAGTTGGACCATCAAGTATAGTTATTACAGATCTGCCCACTAGGATGATTGGTTTTTCCCTGTCTCTTTTAGGACCACTTGCAGGGGTAGGGTGCTGTTACATGACAGTAAGGTACTTTTTTTTTTAGCACCAACATATTTCCCATTTCATCCTGAACCAAGCCTGACTTTTTCTGCCTTAGTTTGTCCTGGGGAAAGAGTTTGTCATGAGCTGTGGGAGAGGCATCAGTGCAGTAGAGATCAAGGATGTGGTATGTAGGCTCTGTTCAAATCATTTAATCATGGCTTTTGGACTTGCTCTATCTCTGCGAAGTTCTGGTTGCACATCAAAAGCTACTTTTCAAATGGTGCTTCTCTAATGCAGTAGGATCAGCCATGCTCCAGGCTTCCAGGGCTATGTAGTGTACCACTCCTATTTGGGCTTGCTAAGGATTTTATACATCTGTGATACCCTGCTGTGCATACCATCAGCAACAGTGAATCATCAGGCCATACAACCTGAGTAGTAAGGAAGCTTGCACCACACCCTGTGTTCCACTCAAAATTGTCAGTCTCCAAAGTCATCTGGTACGTGGGTTAGGTGTGATGGATGCTAATATTTTTAAATGTAACATATACTACCTTCAAAATCCAAAGAAGTAATCAAGTGCTTAATATAGGAGATAAATATGAAAACAATGTCTTTTACTTTGGAGAGGATGTAATGACATGCCCAGACCACCACATTCCTTAAAAGCTCATAGTCATGGCAGGCTTCTGTATCTTCATAGGATTTTTCTTGCATCTTCCAGTGTAGTGTATCTTTTCAGAGCATCCACAGTTTTTGCCATTTAGTGGGCATAGTATGATGTCATCAACATAGAGGAGCATTGGTATGTTCTGTGTAATGTCAAAATGATCACGGTTCCTGGGGATCATATTTTGACACAGAATGGGTGAATTAGCTAGGTCCTTGGGTAGGATATTTAAACTATAATTCTGTCCTTGTCTCCCTTTAGATCTCTTTATCCTATCTATTGATGGAAATAGAGAAGAATACATTCATTTGACCCATAGCTGCCGAACAAGGGCCCAAGGCCATTTAGTTTTGCTCCACAAGAGATGCCAGGTCTGAAAGTAACATCTGTGCCTTTAAGCTCATGGTAGTCTACCGTCCTCTGCCATACTTCATCTGTTTTCTTAGCTGTCAAAACGCTGAAGGGGGAATATGATGGAGAGTAAGTACCAACTTTGTTTTTTTCTTTGGTGGATAGTGCTAATCTCTGAAGTTCATCTTGGGATATAATACTGTTTGTGACTTACTATTTCAGCCAGTGCTGAGGCAGTTTCAGATGCTTTCATTTGACCTTTCCTACAATAATGGCTCTTGTTCTGTAAGTTACACAACAAATGTGAAGCTGCTTCTAGGAGCTAAATATATCTCTCCAGTTATATACTTGGGAACTAAGAAATGAGCATAAAACAGATCTGCAGTTTTTTCAGACTCACTCTAAAATTATACTGGTATAATAATTTGTCACCTGGCTTCCAGAGGCATTGGCCATAACAAAAGAATTATTATGGAATTTTGGTTTTCCTACCATTAGGGGCACCTCAGATCCTGTGTCTCAAAATCCTCAAAAAATTTGGGTACTTTGGACATTTCTCTTCCTGCTGTACAGTTACCCTACACAATGGTTTCCCACCTTTTGGGGGAAGAACTGGAGAAATAGTCACTGTATAAACTTGGGAGGGGGTGGTTATATGGCTCTCAGTAGGATCTGTATTCTTCTTTAATTAGTGGTTTCTGAATCTAAGAACAAAAAAAAAGAGCAAGGAAATAAAAATGTCATGGAAACCAAAGAGTTGGAACATTTCAAGGGGACTACTGTATCTTTGGCTTCCCATGTGGCTCAGTGGTAAAGAATCCAACTGCTAACGTGGGAGACGTGGTTTGATTCCTGGGTTGGGAAGATCTCTTGGAGGAGGCAATGGCCAGTCACTCCAGTATTCTTACCTGGGAAATCCCATGGACAGAGGAGACTGGTGGGCTATAGTCCATGAGTGTGCAAAGAGTTGGATATGGTGGAGCGTGCACACGTGCATATGCGTGCACGCACACACACAATATTTACCTAAACTAGTGTCCTTTATTTCCTGGGAACATAGCTAAATGACTTTTCTCTGGCAGTTATTTGAGGCCATGTGATTAAGTTTTCTGAATAGAATGCAGACAATGCAATGTCCACAGCTCGCATATGGGGTGCTTGATCCATAGAAATCTCACATAATTTTCCATCTTCTCATTTCACTCATCACAGGGAACAGAACAGAAGGATGAGGGGCATGTTTTGCATGATTCCTGGTTTCCTCTTTGTTTTCTCTTAGGCTCTAGTAATTCATGCTCTTTTAGATGAAAGGGGGTTGGAGCTGGAGTTAGGAGTCCTGGATCTGCTGCCTAGTTCCATCATATCTATCAGCTCAGGTGAAGCGTGTAATCTTGACTATTTACTTGTTGTTCAGTTGCTAAGTTATGTCTGACTCTTTGTGACCCTATGGGCAGGAGCACGCCAGGCTTCCCTGTTCTTCACTATCTCCTTGAGTTTGCTTAAACTCATGTCCATTGATTCAGTGATGCTATCCAACCATCTCACTCTCTGTCATCCCCTTCTCCTCCTGCCTTCAGTCTTTCCAGCATCAGGGTCTTTCCCACCTTTGCATCAGGTGGCCAATGTATTGGAGCTTCAGCATCAGTCCTGTCAATGAATACTCAGGATTGATTTCCTTTAGGATTGACTGATTTGATCTCCTTGCTGTCCAAAGGACTCTCTGGAATCTTATCCAATACCACAGTTCAAAAGCATCAGTTTTTTGGCACTCAGCCTTCCTTATGGTCCAATTCTCCCATCCATACATGACTACTGGAAAAACCATAGCTTTGACTATATGGACCTTTGTCAGGAAAGTAATATCTCTGCTTTTTAATATACTGTCTAGGTTTGTCATAGGTTTTCTTCCAAGAAGCAAGCACGTTTTAATTTCATGGCTGCAATCATCATCTGCGGTTATTTTGGAGCACAAGAAAACAAACTCTGTCACTGCTTCCACTTTCCCCCACCTATTTGTCATGAAGTGATGGGACCAGATGCCATGATCTTAGTTTTCTGGATACTGAGTTTTAGGCCAGCTTTTTCACCATTTAGTTATTGCATTTGTAAGATGAAGCATCATGTAAGGTGATCTCTCAGGCTCCCTTAGTCCCTAAAGTTGTGTGAAGATGGAATATAATTTGAAACTGATTCACAGTAAGAAATCAATGAGTGATTTTGGGGAATTACCTGTTTCAGAAGTCTTTGTTTTAGCAGATGTGAAAACTACTTCCTGCCTTGGCTTGTTTTGCAGGGGAGTTAGAGCAGTCTCCGTCCTGACTCTAATAAATCCCATTTCCTTTTCACTTGAATTTCTCCTGCAGATTGATGCTGGTCCTGAAGATTAGTTTGGGGCCTTGATATCGCAGGGGAATTGTAGCAGTGCAACATACTAGGATGTGCTTAATCTCTGTAAGAGGCACAGCAGGCCCTGTATACTTAAGTCCTCTGGAGACCATGATTGAATATTCAAGTAAAGTTTCCATGAATGGAACTTTTATGCATAACATCTCTTACCAAAATAGCATTTGCTTTTCTGATCTCAAAGAGATCCTCTGCAGAACAAATAAAATGTTCACACTGAGGAAGAACACTCTGTAACCATAATTATGTTACTCTAAAAGGCTATAATAAACTTTAAGCAAGTGCTTCCTATTTTATTCTCACTGCAAACAATTTATAAGCATAACTGTCCTCTTGACATGATAATGAAAGAGCAGTCACACATGTCAGTTGGGGCAATTATGTTCTTCAGATGTCTGCCGTAAGTATTACATGATTCCTTCCTGCTGACACCTTATCAACTGTGACATGCATATTAAAAAAGAACACTGAAAAGAGCTAACTTTAAAATTTTGAGTACTTTCAAGGAGTTCCATCTGTATTAAAAAGCCTTGGATCTCATCTTCCAGGTTAGTTTTGGATCTCAGATGAAGAAAAAAAGAAAAACAATGAAAAACCCCACAGAAGTATGTTTTTTGATAGTAAACAGGAGCTTATTTTTTCAGAGCCTTAAAAATATACCTGGTCTATCATCTTCATGAATTAAAAATCCTAGAGTCAGATAGGTATGGGTTCAAATTTCAGCTCTGTCATTTCCTAGCTTTTGAACTTTGGTCAAGGGACAAATTCCTTGAGCTTCACACATAAAAAGGTTAAGGTGCACACCACACTGCCTAGTTGCAGGGAGGTTGATAGGAGACCAAGTATGGAGCGTAAGCTGAGGGTCTGTCACAGGAACCCTGACATGTTAGTCTCTCCTTCTTGCATGATTTTTTTAGCAGGACCCAGAGGGTGTCTGCTCTGGGTGTGCTTTAGATGTTATGGATAGGGTCCCTAAGCCCCCGGCCTTTCTGTTGAGGAGGAGGAATGGGAGATGAGAGGGTCCAAAGAGCATCTTGCAGCTCAGTCTAGCTCCAGAACTCTCTGTCTATAGTTTAAACATATTTTCTCTGCTCTTCCTTTCTCATCTCTCCTTTCTTAAGACCAAATTCCCTGGCCCAGTTCCTCAAAAATTTCCCCAGTGTTATCAGGGCCCAATGCCCAGAGGCCTCTTAAGGTGTCAGTTTCCTCATCAGACACTGTGTTCCTGCCAGGGTGCTCCTCTGACTTTGAAGAGTCTTCAGGCACCTGCCTCGTCCAGGACACTGAGCAGCCCAGCAGCCCTCTGCTCTTCTCTTTACCCAGCACAGCCTTCTTGTATTGATTTTAAGCAGATATGGCTTCCCTGGTGGCTCAGAGGTTAAAGTGTCTGCCTCCAATGCGGGAGACCTGGGTTCCATCCCTGAGTCGGGAAGTTCCCCTGGAGAAGGAAATGGCAATCCACTCCAGTATTCTTGCCTGGAGAATCCTATAGACGGAGACGCCTAGTAGGTTACAGTCCATGGGGTCGCAAAGAGTTGGACACGGCTGAGTGACTTCACCTCACCTCATAAGTGGTTCTCGGTGATGATGATTTCAGGAATCCTCCACAGGCTTTTTCAGAGCACTGTTATCTGGGTGGTCCAGACACTTTTGTTATGAATAACCTAAATCTCCTTCTGACATCTCCAATCTTGTCCCTCTCATACAGTTCACTTTTGACACCAAATTCCATCAGGTACTCTTTCTAGCCATGATCCATTTACTAGGAAGACAAGTAGCTCCTACACAAAAAAATTGGCTTGGTTCCTCTACTCAGATTCTCTCCAGCTTAACCACCTCTTTTTAAAAGCTGGCAAAAGAAACTGCACAATCTATTAAGAAGGGTTCACTCTATAAAGGAAAAATGATATCTGGTCATTGTACTACTTTTGTTACACCCTGGATCTGTTACCTTATTTTTTCATGCACAGCACTATTATATTGCTGACAAACATTAAAAATCTCTTGCTGTAATTGGTTAATATATGCTAGTCTTATTAGTAACTTCATTGGTATTAATTAGTCATTTTCAAATGTAGTGTGTATGTGTTTATATGAGAGATAGAGGAAGAGAGAGATTTTTACTTATGTATTCATTTATGAACACCTAAAATACCTTCTAGAACTAACACCCAAAAAAGATGTCCTTTTAATTATAGGGGACTGGAATGCAAAAGTAGGAAGTCAAGAAACACCTGGAGTAACAGGCAAATTTAGCCTTGGAGTACAGAATGAAGCAGGAAAAAGGCTAATAGATTTTTGCCAAGAGAATGCACTGGTCATAGGAAACTACCTCTTCCAACAACATAAGAGAAGACTCTACATATGGACATCACCAGATGGTCAATACCGAAATCAGATTGATTATATTCTTTGCAGCCAAAGATGGAGAAGCTCTATACAGTCAGCAAAAACAAGACTGGGAGCTGGCTGTGGCTCAGATTACGAACTCCTTATTGCCAAATTCAGACTTTAGTTGAAGAAAGTAGGGAAAACCACTAGACCATTCAAGTATGACCTAAATCAAATCCCTAATGATTATACAGTGAAACTGAGGAATAGATTTAAGGGATGAGATATGATACAGTGCCTGGTGAACTATGGAAGGAAGTTTGTGAAACTGTATAGGAGACAGGGAGCAAGACCATCCCCAAGAAAAAGAAATGCAAAAAAGCAAAATGGCTATCTGAGGAGGCCTTACAAATAGCTGTGAAGAGAAGAGAAGTGAAAAGCAAGGAGGAAAGGAAAGATATCCCCATTCGAATGCAGAGTTCCAAAGAATAGCGAGGAGAGATAAAGCCTTCCTCAGTGATCAGTGCAAAGAAAGAGAGGAAAACAATAGAATGGGAAAGACTACAGATATCTTCAAGAAAATTAGAGATACCAAGGGAACATTTGTACAAAGATAGGCTCAATAAAGGACAGAAATGATATGGACCTAACAGAAGCAGAAGATGTTAAGAGGTGGCAAGAATACACAGAAGAACTATACAAAAAAGACCTTCATGACCCAGATAATCATGATAGTGTGATCACTCACCTAGATCCAGACATCCTGGAATGTGACATCAAATGGGCCTTAGGAAGCATCAGTATGAACAAAGCTAGTGGAGGTGATGGAATTCCAGTTGAGCTGTTTCAAATCATGAAAGATGATCCTGTGAAAGTGCTGAGGACAGAGGTTCGTGACATTGTACAAGAGACAGGGATCAAGACCATCCTCATGGAAAAGAAATGCAATAAAGCAAAATGGCTGTCTGGGGAGGCCTTACAAACAGCTGTGAAAAGAAGAGAAGTGAAAAGCAAAGGAGAAAAGGAAAGATATAAGCATCTGAATGCAGAGTTACAAAGAACAGCAAGGAGAGATAAGAAAGCCTTCCTCAGTGATCAATGCAAAGAAATAGAGGAAAACAACAGATGGGAAAGACTAGAGATCTCTTCAAAAAAATTAGAGATACCAAGGGAGCATTTCATGCAAAGATGGGCTCGATAAAGGACAGAAATGGTATGGACCTAACAGAAGCAGAAGATATTATATATTATAATATATTTATTATATTATATTTATATATATCTATTTATATATCTATTTTATATATTATATATAATATATATTATCTATATTATATAGCAGAAGGTGGCAAGAATACACAGAAGTACTGTACAAAAAAGAGCTTCACAACCCAGATAATCACAATGGTGTGATCATTCACCTAGAGCCAGACATCCTGGAATGTGAAGTCAAGTGAGCCTTAGAAAGCATCACTATGAACAAAGCTAGTGGAGGTGATGGCATTCCAGTGGAGAGGTTTCAAATCCTGAAAGATGATGCTGTGAAAGTGCTGCACTCAATATGCCAGCAAATTTGGAAAACTCAGCAGTGGCCACAGGACTGGAAAAGGTCAGTTTTCATTCCAATCCCAAAGAAAGGCAATGCCAAAGAATGCTCAAACTACCACACAATTGCACTCATCTCACATGGTAGTAAAGTAATGTTCAATTACCACATAGCCACCAAGAACTACATGCTAGAAGTATATACATCAGCATGAAAAGGTTTACATATTGTATTGTTAAATGAGTTGTGGAATAGTGTGATATTACTTTGTATAATTTGTAAATGCATGTTAAGTCACTTCAGTCATGTCAGACTCTTTTTGACCTTATGGATTGTAGCCAGCCAGGCTCCACTGTGGGATTCTCCACTCAATAATACTGGACTGGGCTGCATGCCCTCCTCCAGGGGATCTTCCTGACCCAGGGATCAAACCCATGACTGCTGCATTGGCAAGCGGATTCTTTACCCCTAGCACCATGTGGGAAGCCCAAATGCATAAATAAATATCTCCAAAGAAACATAACAAAATTTTAACTGTTATGTTTGAGTGGGATTGTTTTTGGTGACTTTTTTCCTTTTCTTCTTTGTGCTTATCTATATGTAAGCTATAATGTGCTTTAGACTCCACTAGCTTGTCATCCTGAAAAAACTAACACAAAATGTTTGTGGTAAATCTACCACATTTTCCCATTCTTTTCCATTCCTTGTGATTCAGAAGGAAAGAATTGTTTCTTTCTCCTTCTCAGCTTTATCATTGCTCTTTGCACAAATAATTGTTGACTTCCTACTCTAAGTCAGGCAAATATTAGTGACTTCCCGCTATAAAATGGATATCCCTCTAGGTGTAAAGGGCTTCCAAGTTGGCGCTAGTGGTAAACAACCCTCCTGCCAATGCATGAGACTTAAGAGACATGAGTTTGATCCCTCGGTTGGAGAGATCCCATGGAGGAGGGCAGGACAACCCACTCTAGTGTTCTTGCCTGGAGAATCCCATAGACAAAAGACCATGGTGGGCTACAATTCATAGGGTCACACAGAGTTGAACATGACTGAAGGGACTTACCATGCATGCACACTAGGTGCAAACAACAAAAATTCTTACTTCCTGATTTACAGACCTTCTTTCCAATGGGAGAAATGAAACTAACAAAGCACTCTCTCAAATAGATTTTTTTTTTAAAAGTCATGAAGATATTAAACAAAGTGTATAGTAGAGAATTATAGGGTAGTAAGGCAAAAGAGAACTTCCTTAGACAAGAAGTGTTTCTCTGGTGTTGGCCTTCAAGCTGATATCTGAATGATGACAAGGAATCAGCTCTACATTTACCTAGGCAAAACTCTCCACAAGTGAAGTGAAGGGCCAGTGTATAGGTTTCAGACCATGAGCTTGGTATACTCAAGCAGCAAAGTCCAAAATGGCTAAGAAGAAGGAAAAGGCTCAATGAAGTTGGCAGGGTCAAGTTTTTTCAGGCTTCGTGGACCCTGGTTAGGCAACAAGGTAGAATAGGTATCCATACTCTGTCATGCTGGAACATCAGTCTACCCTTAGCCTTCAGAGCGCTCCAGGAGCTTCTCTCCTTCCCAAGGCATGCGCTTACCTAAGAAGATGAGTCAGCATGCCTCCTAATTCCATTCCATAATGTTCACAAGTTCATGAACCCTCTCTACGCAAACCTTTTTGTTCAGTCTGCCCACTCTACCACACTCCTTACTTACTTGCAATGATTTTTGCCTCAGAGATCCATTGTCCCTTCCTAAAATTAAGTTATATACTTCTAACACAGTTTTCTACAGCTCCTGACACAAGATTTAGATACAGCAAATAGTCAGTATATTTTCTGATTAATTGAACTTCTATTTATGTAATTTTTTGCATAAGCTAGTCTGCTTGATGATTTCTTCCAGAACATTAAAAAACACTTAATTCCATTCCATAATGTTCACAAGTTCATGAACCCTCTCTACGCAAACCTTTTTGTTCAGTCTGCCCACTCTACCACACTCCTTACTTACTTGCAATGATTTTTGCCTCAGAGATCCATTGTCCCTTCCTAAAATTAAGTTATATACTTCTAACACAGTTTTCTACAGCTCCTGACACAAGATTTAGATACAGCAAATAGTCAGTATATTTTCTGATTAATTGAACTTCTATTTATGTAATTTTTTGCATAAGCTAGTCTGCTTGATGATTTCTTCCAGAACATTAAAAAACACCATAGAAAAATAAAGAGGAAGGATATATGTATATATGTATGTATATACACAATGACATACAGTTCAGTTCAGTTCAGTCGCTCAGTCGTGTCTGACTCTTTGTGACCCCATGAACTGCAGCACGCCAGGCCTCCCTGTCCATCACCATCTCCCAGAGTTCACTCAGACTCATGTGCATCGAGTTGGTCATGCATCCAGCCATCGCACCCTCGGTCGTCCCCTTCTCCTCCTGCCCCCAATCCCTCCCAGCATCAGAGTCTTTTCCAATGAGTCAACTTTTCGCATAAGGTGGCCAAAGTACTGGAGTTTCAGCTTTAGCGTATTTCTTCCAAAGAACATCCAGGACTGATCTCCTTTAGGAATGGACTGGTTGGATCTCCTTGCAGTCCAAGGGACTCTCAAGAGTCTTCTCCAACATACAACTCAACCACAAAAAGAGAATGAAATATTGCTGTTTGCAGCAACATAAATAGACTTAAAGAATATGCTTAGTGAAATGTCAGAGAGAGACAACTACAACATGATATCACTTATATATGGTCTAAAAATAATACAAATGAATCTTTATACAAAGCAGAAATAGACTAACAGACATAAAAAATAAATTTATGGTTACCAAGGAGGAGAGGAGGAATAAATTAGATTATGGGATTAAGAGATACAAAAAATACTATACAAGAATAAATAAGCAATGAGGATTTACTGTATAGCACAGGGAATTATACTCAATATCTTATAATATTCCTATAAATGAACACCCAGGACTGATCTCCTTTAGGATGGACTGGTTTCTGCAAATGAAAGTCCGCATACCACAACCAAGACTTGACACAGCCAAACGAATAAATAAAAATAAATTTTTAAAAAAGTTAATAGTGATGCCAAGATGTGTAATACAATCTCACAGGGAAGAACGCCATGCTTCTTTATTCTGGGTCTTGGTTGCTCCTTTTGTGCATAATCCTTTATATCTGAGTTACTTGGCAATCCCTTGGTCCTTGTGTCTCATTCCCTTTTCTCCCTCAGAATTAATTTTTTACTTGTAGAATCAGAATTCATTCTTAAAAGACTTTCTTGCTAGTACCTTTGTTTTTTGCTATTATTCCATTGTTAAGTCATGTTTCCAACTCTTTGTGACCCCATGGACTTCAGCACACTCCACTCCACTGTCCTCCACCATCTCCTGGAGTTTGCTCAGATTCATGTCCCTTGAGTCAGTGATGCCATCCAACTATCTCATTCTCTGCTGCCTCCTTCTCCTTTTGCCTTCACTCTTTTCCAGCATCAGGGTCTTTTTCTGATGAGTCAGCTCTTCAAATCAGATGACCAAAGTACTGGAGCTTCAGCTTCAGCATCAGTTCTTCCAATGAATATTCAGGGTTAAAATATCAATGACCTCAGATATTCAGATAACACCACCCTTATGGCAGAAAGTGAAGAAGAACTAAAGAGCATCTTGATGAAAGTGAAAGAGGAGAGTGAAAAAGTTGGCTTAGAGCTCAACATTCAGAAAACGAAGATCATGGCATCAGTTCATGGCAAATAGATGGAGAAACAGGGGAAAGAGTGACAGATTTTGTTTTTCTGGGCTCCAAAATTGCTGCAGATGGTGATTGCAGCCATGAAATTGAAAGACGCTTACTCCTTGGCAGGAAAGTTATGACAAACCTAGACAGCGTATTCAAAAGCAAAGACATTACTTTGCTAACAAAGGTCCGTCTAGTCAAGGCTATGATTTTTGCAGTAGTTATATGTGGATGTGAGAGTTGGATTGTAAAGAAAGCTGAGTGCCAAAGAATTGATGCTTTTGAACTGGTGTTGGAGAAGACTCTTGAGAGTCCCTTGGACTGCAAGGAGATCCAACCAGTCCATCCTAAAGGAAATCAGTCCTGAATATTCATTGGAAGGACTGATGTTGAAGCTGAAACTCCAGTACTCTGGCCACCTGATGCGAAGAGCTGACTCATTTGAAAAGACCCTGATGCTGGGAAAGATTGAAGGTGGGAGCAGAAGGGGACGACAGATGAGATGGTTGGATGGCATCACTGACTCAGTGGACATGAGTTTGAGTAAGCTCCGGGAGTTGTTGATAGACACAAAGCCTGGCCTGCTGCAGTCTATGGGGTCACAAAGAGTTGGACACGACTGAGCCACTGAACTGAACTGATTCTTTTATTCACTCATCCATTCACTCAAGAATTACTTTCTTGTCCCTTAATTGTGATGACTGAGCTCTGAGACATCAAATCAGGAATATTAGGTTCCTGTGCTGACTAAAACCAACTTACTGTGTGAGCTTGGGCAAATGGTGACTTAACCTGCTTGAATTTTAGACTCTCCAGCTATAAAATCAAAGGTAGGACTAGAAGAACTTTCTCATGTCAGTATTCCAGGAGCCTGTCCTGTTTACATTTTATGCTTATCTTTCTTTAAATTAATTGATGCTGCTATACCAGGGCCATCAACAATATATGGGAAGTAGGGGTAATTATCTGAGATTTTGTGGGTATGTTTGTGTATGCACATGTGTGTGTGGGCGTGCCCTGCTGTTGTGGCAGGTGACATAGCCAACTCGATAGTCAGTGGAGGATTAGGAAGTGATACAATTCATGTTCCTCTACCTATAAGTTACAATGTAAGGTTTCCTGCATCTTACCCATTCCTCTTCCCACTGTCACCAAAAGTTAAGAGCTGAGTACTTAATAATATATTTCTTTCCATATAGATTGCATGTTTCTTCCTTATGTTTTTCTTTTTTAAGATTGTTCTTGACTATCATCATAATCAAATTTCTGTAGCCTGAGGTCTGAGAAAAATAAGTAGATTATTTCAATTCACCTTTCTAGGGAAGGAGTTTATGATTCCTTGTTATAAATTATGGTTGTGATAATTCATATTGGCCAAGATTTTGGACACAGATTGGAATGGAACCTTAGCTCTATTACTTACCAGATGTGTAGACTCGGGCAATCCAGATTTCTGTTTTCCAATTTGCAAGTGAAGAAAGTAACTACTTTTGCAGTGCTGTCGAAGGAGTAGGGAAGGAAGAAGATGATAGGTAATGTGTGTGTAATTCCTAAAAGATAGTGTCTACTCTGTGACTATTCTTGTATTCAACTATATCTGTAAAGGATGGGAACAGGCTGTAGGTATTTTTCTGGAAACAATCACCCAAGTAAATCACCCTGGGTCAAGGATAATCTCCTTGAGTTCTGTGCTGCAGACTGAGTTCTAATTTGCCTCTGAAAATCTCCTGAGATTGAGACTCAGAATTGCGCTGAGTTCAGGAAAGACTTATCTCAGCCTCTTGCATCCCTCCTGCCCTTGAAGATAACCTGTCCTTCTGTTAAATTACTGTGCTATGATTGGTAGCTCCCAGAACTACTTGATGGCACTTGTTGGCTCTTCATTTTCTGAGTGATTATAAATCGATCATTTGATGATCTGGTCCAGTATCACCCAGGGTTTGTGACAGTAAGCTGACATATCTATCATTTTCAAGGTCATTCTTCTTTTCTCTTTTCTAAGTTCATCCTGACATTTTCTCTTATCCAAAACATGGGGAACTCTCTAATGAAATTTATTTTAAAAATCCTACACACCACATGGTGCAGCCAAAAACAAACAAACAAAAACACACACACAAAAAAACCTAAGTAGTAGTTTGACAATGATGTTCATCTATTGATTTAAATCTGCCATCATCACCAGCCCTTGTCCTGGAGGGACCTGGCATGTAAGACAAGACCCACTTCTTCTCCATTTGGAGATCTATGGAAGGAGGTCTTTAACTTAAACCCTATTCTCGTTATCTGCTTTCAGACCTTCAAACATGTACAAGAGAGTATGAGTCCTTTAGTTTCTTAATTGGGAAGACAGCTTCACCCAGGTGGGACTTGCAGTTAGTTACTAAGGTGCCTTTCCTGTCCCTGCCACGTAAAGGAAAGGGTTGCAGTTGCTTTAGTGGAATAATCTGATGTGGCAGCTGCTTTGTTGCAGTGAGTAGTCACTGAGATCAAGACGGGGACAAGCTCAACCATCTCTTGTTAATTCAATAGTGGCTAACATTTATTGAGCACTTTCTATAGGCCAGACGGTGAGCTAAGCACTTTATATGGATTATTTATTTAGTGACGAAAGTATTTCTATGAACTATATTCTCTTATGATCCTTGTTTTACTTATGAGCTTGGGATTAGCTCCAAGGTTCATATCATAGCAGGGTGAACTTGGCCAAAATACTGAGTAGAGCTTCTGGACTTCACGTAGACAAGATGGCCTTTCTGTAGTACCACTAGGTATTAGAAAAATCATAAATGGTCTGAAAACAACATGAATAGTGTCAGAGAATCTAGGTCTTAGTAAGTGTAGTCACCTCTGTGTGTGTGTGTATCATTTGCCCAGTCATGTCCAACTCTTTGTGACCCCATGGACTGGAGGCCACTAGGCTTCTCTGTCCATGGGATTGTCCTAGCAAGAAGACTGGAGTGTGGCGCCTAAAGCCAGTGTTCTGGAACAACCCAGAGGAATAGGGTGAAGGAGTTTCAGGAAGGGGGACATCCGTAAAACTGTGGCTGATACTTGTTGATGTATGGCAAAAACCATCACACACACACACATACACGTTGCTATTTCCTTCTCCAAGGAATCTTCCTGACCCAAAGATCAGACCTGTATCTCCTGCATTGGCAAGTGGATTCTTTACCACTGAGCCACCTGGGAAGCCCAAAATCACCTCTAGAGATCACTTATCTAGCCCATATTTTAAGACAAGTTTTACACCACTGACCTGTTGCAAACTTCCACATCCGCTTTTGTAGAAGCTCTATTGTTGTTAGTTGATAAAGGCAGGACCTACAGGAAAGCAGAGAGAAAAGATTTAGTAGCTGCAAGTCTTGCACAGGCATGTATATGAACATAAAAAGTGTTTTAACAGAGTGTAGGGTTAGGGGAGGGATGCATGGAGACCTAGTTAACATATAAATATAAAATAGAATTTAAATGTAGGGAAATGGAAGGGTACATAGAGCTAATTTGATGGGAATGACTCTTTCTCAACATTTTCAAGGCAATAGTTCAGAATGTTTATTTTTAAAAAAGCAGATGTCACTAATGTAATAAAGCATCTGTAGTATACTGATAACACATATACTCAAGTACAACAAATGTGTGTAAACAAACATTTTAAATCTCCCTACATGGTAAGAGAATTGATAATTTTATTAGATGTTTTTCTTAAGTTACCACACAGTTGCTTCCCCTTTCCCTTGGAACTGTTTCTATGTGACATTTCTAAATGGTGAGTCCAGTGGTTTATTTTTCCCCTGGAACTTCTCCAGCTATATAATATCTCAAACTAATAAATATTAACTCTATTTTCCCTAGTTCCATTTCTATTTGTAGATATGAAGGGTAGAGAAGGTTTGATGTTACAGGAATTGGGTCTAATTAATTCCTCAGGAACTCTTCTTATACATTTTAGGTCATATACACTTAGCAATTCTTTCTAACAGTGAAAAAAGCAGGTATGTGGATAATAAGGAGAGACAAGCTAGCTGTAGAAGTTTTTATGGGTAATATTTCTATTTTGTGAGGAAATATAGGTAGTATGTTAATAAATTAGTTTAAATAATTTAAACCCTAATTCCTACAGGTTATACTGAAAAGTAAATTATGTAACTAATGGAGAATGGTGGTTAAGTTCTAAAATTCCAAGCCCAGGGAGTTCAGAACCTAGAACTATTTTACATTTGATTTTTATTTAAAAAGTTGAGGAGGATGGTAATTTTATTTATTTATTTTGGTCATGTTGCACATCATGTAGGATCTTAGTTCCCCAACTAGGGATCAAACCCGTGTCCCCTGCAGTGGAAGCATGGAGCCGTAACCACTGGACCACCAAGGAAGTCCCTACATTTTATACAAAATAGCACCAGGAGGCATCTTAGTATTTGGGTCTACACTTTCAGGTTTTCCCCCTGGTTCAGAGAAAGCTTTAGAATCTGGGAACAATGGCAGAGGAGAATAGGGAACTTGAGTGAATCCTGGAATGTTAATGTCAGTCAAGTGTTTAGGGATACTATCTCTATAGATATAACTCTTTTTCTGAAGTATCTAAAATTAATGAGACTATTTAGACTCATCGACAGAAATTAAATTCATTCCCTGTCACCAAACAAGTTTTTTCATGGGTTTATACTCATATGTACTTGGACCTAAACCCATGTCTTTGACCAGAAATGTGCTAAGTTGCTTCGGTCATGTCTGATTCTTTACGACCTCATGGAATGTAGCCCGCCAGGCTCTTCTGTCCCTGGGATTCTCCAGGCAAGGATACTGGAGGGGGTTGCCGCTTCCTTCTCCACTGATCAGAAATGAGAAGGAGGAAAGGAAGCTATGGAGGAAGGTGAGAAATCTCCTTTGCAACAAATCTCAAGTATGCTCTTCCTTTCTGTTTCCTTTACTACAAGTCCAGTTCAGAATCCTACGTTGCAGGCAGTGTTCCCTAATGATGATGATAATAATGACAGTGAAGATGATAATAACACAAGCTAACACTGTGTCTGAAGAAAATGTCAACCCACTCCAGTATTCTTGCGTGGGAAATCCTATGGACAGAGGAACCTGGCGGGCTGCAGCCCGTGGGGTCACAGAGAGTTGGATATGACTTAGTGACTAATGGTCCCTGGGTTGCGAAGATCCCCTGGAGAATGGAATGGCTACCTACTCCGGTATTCTTGCCTGAAGAATTCCATGAACAGAGGAGCCTGGCAGGTTATAGTCCATGGGGTCACGAAGAGTCCAACACGAGTGAGCAAAGTTCACTTTCACTTTAGCAACTAAAACAACACTGTGTCACCTATGAAGTGCTTTGCATAGGTGACTCATTTAATCCTCACAACCAGTTTCTGAAGTAGGTAATATTTCTGTGCCCACTTTGCCAGTGTGGAAATGGGCTTGGGGTGGCTGAGTAACTTGCCTACATTCACGCAGTTAGTGACAGAGCAGGAATTCCATATCAGGCAGTTGGGGCTGCAGAGCCTGTCTGTAATCACTGGTGCTTTGCTGTCTTCTCACCAAATGTCTTGCCTCTTGGCTAGCCTTATGCTGCTGTTAGATTTAATGTTCTTAAAATACTACTTCAAACATTTTATTTCTGTGCTCGGAAGGCTTCTTGGCTTCTTCCCAAACACAGACTAATGTCTGAACTCTTCAGCCAGGTATTATGGTGTTGGCTGCAGCCTAGCTTGTCAGCACCACCTCCATACGCTCCCAGTGAGGGTTCACTTCTGGCAGGCTGGCCTGCTCACTGCGTGTCTAGCCCCTAGTCTTCTCTGCACTTACCTAGTACTTTTCCTCTTTCTGAATATTTGATGATATCATTTTCTCTGCTGAATATTTCTTTTTTCCCTGCTCTACTGAAACTCAGCATGAGATTTGTATTCAGCAAGGAGGGACTAGGATGTGATGGGATTTTAAGCCATGCCCCCAAACATGGGACTGGTAAACCTGGAGGAAAGATGACTCAGAGGGACAAAAGCAAGCATTTTTAATTAAAAGACTGCCATGTGGAAGAGATTTAGAGTAGCTCTGTTCAGTCCATTATCAACCTGATGTGTCAAAAACAGATCCAGAATTCAAGTCCTTTCTTTACATGGCATTCACCCAGAGGGCACAATTCCATTGGATTTTTACCACAGAAGGTATCTAAATGAAGGCTTATTAAATTTGGTACTCATAAACTGAAACACGTGCTCTTATCAGCTTCCTAAGGAATACTAATTTAACAAACGGTGTTCAGCAGTTGACAGTATGGTACCACCAGTGTGCATACTTTTAGATAAAGACTAGGAACTCTAAGGGAAGTCCCAGACACATTGCTTCATGATTAACTAATGCCTTTCTGTTTAAGCTATGATAAACTAACATTTATGATGCAATTATAACAACATTTTGAATTAAAATTATTGGTTTACTGTTATTATCTATTTAGTTGATTGTGTGTATTGTTACATTAACAATATAGTAGGATCTATTTGCTTGAGAGCTTTTTGCACCCATAATTTTCCATTAACTAAAGTTTAAAACCATATATTGAGCTCAACCATGAGTTTTCCTTACCTCTATTGACATAGCTCTGTCTTGAAGGTTATAAACCCAGACCCTGCTCTCACCCTTCCAAATTGCTTTGGAAAATTTGCTACCCTAAAGAAGAATATGGATCCTAGGGCCGTCTGGATGTGCCAAGTATGCTTCTGACAAATATGTATACTTGATTTTTTTTTTTTTTGCAATTAGGATTCAAAAGTCAGATGGTGATTCAATGAAATGGCCTTTGTGCTTTCGGTTTTGATATTTTATGCTTTTCAAACCTTCTCCTGCAGTGAAACTTGGGGGTCATTCACTCTTCTTAACAGTTTTCTTTCCACCAGCAGAAGGTTCAGTGTGACTGGAAAGTGTGTGGGGCAGGGATTTTGATTACTTCCTTGCTATGAAGGGCTTCCCTTGGACCCAAAGCATTAGAAATACAGGTTCAAAAGAGAAGAAGGAGGTGTGTACCTGCTCTATACAAATCAATTTAATTTCTATTGTTATTGAGCAGTTCTGTTTTATAAACAGGACTTTAAGATCAGCTTGTGTTTTGACTGAGTATTTTAGAAAAGGAGCAATCATTTATGCAGATAGCAGCCAGGTATTCCAATAGGGTTTCATTTCATACTATTATAGGCTTTTCCTTAAAGAAACAGTAATCTTTGTGGTGAGCATGGAGAGCTATTTCTTCAATACAAATGCAATTTATCTGTACCAGCTGATTGATGCTTGCAGCCAGATCAATGGACATGATATTAATTATTCATTATGGTACTTAGGATTAAATTTGCACTCTCATGCAGTCAAAATTAATGAGGTTTTGCATTTGTACTATAGGAATAGCTTCCAACTCAATGCTTAAACTCAATATAATCTTAATAAAAATTTGAAAAAGGCACCAATAATTTGGACTTTCTCATATCCACAGAACATTTGTTTTATTGGACCCTTATGTCCTATTAAAAGTGTGTTGAAAATATTCTTTTTATGTCTAATCAAACAGATATGGCTTAAAAAAAATCTCAAGAACATTTCAAATGCAAGGTCATAATCACTGTAATAGAGCTTAAAAACTGTGATTTGGAGAACAAAATTGCAACTCATGTCTTTATAAAAGACATTTGCTGTAGCGCATCTTCAAGGTTTTATTTCTCAGATAAGAAAATATTGGGACTGTAGTGATCTTTCATAGACAAGTGAGTAGTATTCCTGTAGATCAGAAAAACCAAGCACAAAAGAGACTTGTCTTAAATCAAGAATATGTTTGGAGATGTTGCATAAAGGCATGCCCTTTTGGTCACATATAGCAGGCTTTGTCTGAGAATTCTGACTTGTGTCTATAGCCACAAATAGGACTATAGAGGGCAGGCCCCTCCACTTATCTCACACTCTCAAGGGTGTGTGAAATCCTGTTATAGCTCCTGGCTGGAGGCCATCAGGGACAGACATGTCTGACATTTTGTGCTTTCCTCGGTGGCACTAGTCATAAAGAATTCACCTGCAAATGCAAGAGATACTTAAGAGATGCTGGGTCAGGAAGATCCCCTGGAGGAGGGCGTGACAACCCACTCCAGTATTCTTGCCTGTAGAATTCCATGGACAGAGGAGCCCGGTGGGCTACGGTCCATGAAGTCCACCAAGAGTTGGATATGACTGAAGCAACCTAGTGCAGAAAGTAGAAGTGGCCAGTGGTACTGATTCATGTTTTTCTGTATTATGTTCTGAACTCTGTAAAAAAAAAAAATTGATTTCAAAGGCTGTAGATGTTTTGGAAGGACATACTTCTAGGAGGAGTGTGTGTCTGTGTGTGTGTGTGTGTGTGTGTGTGTGTGTGTGTGTGTGATGTATTGGTTAGGTTGCCTCTGGTCAAAAGTAATACAATCTAGGCTCCTGAAAACGTAAACAATAAGGAGACAAATCTCATGCATGTCTGGGCGCCCAGAGGCAAAGCAGGCTCCAGGCACAGTGATCAGAAGTTCAATGATGGCATCAAGGACACTGGTTCTTTTCATTTCTCTGCTCTGCTACTTTTTAGGGATGTTTGCTTGTGGTTGCAAAATGACTAGCAATGATGATAAGGGTACACAATTCCTTATTCACAAAGAGCAGGAGAAAGAATGAGAAAAATCTTCCTCAAGCGTGGAAGATACACATCCCACAGTTGGTCCACCCTAGGTCACATGCCTGTATCAGGACCAGCAATCATTTTTGGAAAATGTTATGTGGAGATTAAGTTTCATTTATCAGGATTTCAGGAAATGAGATGGATGCCTGGACAGCACTGGGGTTCTGCTAGAAAGGATAAAGAAGAGAGATGGATCAGGGTAAAAACCCAGTTTCTTCTACCAGAGAACAGGAGCACTCTTCCTGACTTAGAGAAAGCCTGTGTCTGGAGCCCTATTCATTCAGACTCTTTAGGTATCTGCCTTCCTATCTCTCTTCCTCTTGCTCTCAAACTAGTAAATGCCTATAGGATACACTGGTATTGCTATTATGGCTTAATAAAGACATGTTTTTGTATGTTCTATATTTTACTAACCTGTTTGGATCTATTTATCTCCATTAAGTTTGAGATAATGGAGAGAACACTTTTGATACACATTGTCCACTTTTCTCTATTAAAAAATGTTACTAATATTCATTTGTACCAGCTCCATGTGAATGTCCAGTTTCTGTTCCTCACATAGCATCAAGCTAGAAAATAGATTGAGAGATAATAGTATGTTTTCTTGTTCTAAAAATTATATATTTGGGTCTTATTAAATTAGAATAGATTCTAAAGCACGTATTTACATGTTAGTTTTTATAAATTATATTTCTTTATTCTAAATGATTTGATTTCATATTTTAATTTTGTGTATCTTTTTTTGTGATTGATGTTTTTGTTTAGTTGCTAAGTCATGTCTGATTTTTGTGATACCATAGACTGCAGCATGCCAGGCCTCCTTATCTTCACTATCTCCTGGAGTTTGCTCAAATTCATGTCCATTGAGTCAGTGACAACTGTTTTGTCCTCTATCATCCCCTTCTCTTCCTGCCTTCAATTTTTCCCAGCATCAGAGTCTTTTTTTTGCAATTACCTGAGTCTTTTGACCATTTATCAATTTGGGATGAGGTGAGTTTCTTGATTGATAGGTGATGTACGAGATTGGTTACATTAATGGTCTCAAATTTTCACTCTTTCCTTTATGTATCCATTATACCTTTTGTTCTATGACTTTGGAATTCCTACTATAAAAGCAGAGTCTGTTTCCCACCCCAAGGAATTTCTTTGGTTGGTAGAATGATGCAGAAGTGATTTTGAGCCACTTTTGAGCCTAGGCCCCCAACAGTTTTTGCAGATTTTTCATTTCCTTCCTGTACTCATGCCTGATGCATGCTGGGACTGGCTTGCTGGAAGGTGAGAGACATGTAGAAAGATGCAGAGGCCATTGTAAATCTGCTGACATTAGCTGACACCAGACATGGGACTGAATACAGTCAAGATCAGGAAAGCCACCTGGCAGCTCCTAGCTGACCCAGACTGAGCTATAAATGATAAATGTCGTGTTTCTCTGAGGCTTTGGTTTTTTGTCAAGCAGTCTTGTAATGATAGTGAAGTAGCTCAGTCGTGTCTGACTCTTTGAGACCCCATGGACTGTAACCTACCAGGCTCCTCTGTGCATGGGATTTTCCAGGCAAGAGTACTGGAGTGGGTTGCCATTTCCTTCTCCATTGTAATAATAATAGATAACTAATACAACTACTATCCTCTTTCATCCATTAAGTTACATACACATCCTAGATCTTGCCCTTTAATTATGCTTATTATGTTTTGAATTGCAGAAGTTTAAGAGGTTTATAAGACCAAATCTGTTTTTTCCCTTTGTGAGTTCTTCCATTGTTTTAACATGTAGAAAAAAAACAATAAAAAGACACCTTCTTCACTGAGAAATGAAATAAACATGTACATAGAGGGCTTCCCAGGTGGCATACTGGTAAAAAATCTACCTGCCAAGGCAGGAGACACAAGACATGCAGGTTCGATCCGTGTGTTAGGAAGATCCCCACCCTCCTCTGCTGCCACTGCCCTGAGAAGGAAATGGCAACCCACTCCAGTATTCTTGAATGGAAAATTCCACAGACAGAGGTGCTTGGCCGGCCAAGCACATGGCTGATGTGCTTGGAGTACATAGCCCATGGAGTCTCAAAGAGTCGGATAAGACTCAGCACACACAAACATGTATTTCTTTCAACTGATGGTTTCAACTTTGCATCCAATTTTTGCATGTATTTGGGTCATTTGGTTATGTGGTATACTGTAAGGATCTAGAATTTTTTTTCCTCAAATCACTTTTCCAGCAAGGTTTGAAACAATCCAATCCTGGTTTGATTAACAAAACCACTTTCATATATTTGACTCTTAGCTGTTTGTCAACATTTACTTTAAAATACTTTAAAACAATATTTTAGGTATTGAAGTTTTATAATATGTTTTGCGTGTGTATGTGTTCAGTCACTCAGTCTTGTCTAATTCTCAGTGACTCCATGAACCATAGCCTGCCAGGCACCATGGAATTTTCTGTCCATGGAACTTTCTAGGCAAGAATACTGGAGTGGGTTGCCACTAATATTTATAAAGATTGGATAGCAACTTTAAAACAATATTTTAGGTATTGAAGTTTTATAATATGTTTTGCGTGTGTATGTGTTCAGTCACCAGTCTTGTCTAATTCTCAGTGACTCCATGAACCATAGCCTGCCAGGCACCATGGAATTTTCTGTCCATGGAACTTTCTAGGCAAGAATACTGGAGTGGGTTGCCACTAATATTTATAAAGATTGGATAGCCCTTATTTGTGGAAATAAGAGAAACAAAGTTGATTAAAAGAATATATTTACAAATAAACCAGCACTTTGGTAATCTCCTGACCAGTAATCTTTGTAAAAGTTAACCATCCCATTAATAATCATGCTAAAAAATACCATTGAAGTCATTAGCACATTTTCATATGTCTTACACACTTAAAATTTTTTCTCTATTTTTTTTAGCTGTTATTGTTATAGGTATTTCTCCTTTATTTTTTTAGAGTGCTATGAAGCTAGATGTTTTTGTCTATCACAAATCAAGCTATATTTTCAGAAGTATTAATTTGGAGAGTTAGTTGATTTTAATGATTTAATTTCAAAGGAAATTACTTTGGTCCTTTGAGTAAACATGATGGCCAAGATGGAACAAAGGCAGAGAACTGAGCTGCCCATCTTAGGAAAAATACTGGAGGATTACAGCAGTGGTCACTATCCCAGGCTATCCCAGGTGCCAGATAAACAAAGTCTGCATCATGGTAGGTAAGAGGAATAGAGGCTTCTTCTCCTCTTCTAGCTGGTGGTAGCAGAGGACTCCTGTTATCCTCATCTCTGGGGATGTAGGGATTGTGCTCCACTAGGATGGGGAAGCCTGGTGGGCTGCCGTCTATGGGTTCTCACGGAGTTGGACACGACTGAAGCAACTTAGCAGCAGCAGCAGCATTTTCTAAGAACCACAGCTTTGATAAGTGTGGTGATACCATTTCTAGGACTGTTCTCTTTTGTGCCTATTGTTCTAGTGTAATTGTTAATACTTCCGCCCTTCCCTTTCAGAAGTGTTCTGATCTGGATGATGTATTGTAAGTCTCCCTACTCATCAGTTCAGTTCAGTTCAGTTGCTCAGTCGTGTCCTACTCTTTGTGACCCCATGAACCGCAGTATGCCAGGCTTACCTGTCTTGACCATCTCCCTAAGCTTGCTCTAACTCATGTCCATTGAATCAGTGATGCCATCCAGCCATCTTGTCCTCTGTCAT